>MU380136.1:557452-632021 GCA_022495085.1 Xylaria sp. FL1042
CTCTACGCTTTTTTTTTTTTTTTTTTTTTATTTTTAAATTTATTTTGTTTTCTTTTTTTATTTCTAATGCCGCCTTTTTTTTTTTTTTATTTCTTTTTATTTTTTTTTTTTTTTTTTTTTTTTTTTTTTTTTTTTTTTTTTTTTTTGATAACAGACTCTAGCGATAAACTTGCTAAACATTCTCTTACTAGTGCATCTTGTCCATCTCAACGGACACTTTATTAAACATCTGATTCTTCATGGCATGCCATGGCTTAACATTGAAACTCTTCAGAGAATTGTGCCAGAGATGATTCGACTAGAGGCACTCGGGGTTCACCAATGCTTTCTGCTCACCCTAGGTGACGCCCAGCCGCTCCTGAATGCCGTCAACAATATCAACGAGGAGCGCGCAAAATTGAACCAACCACATATCGCCGTTGATTTTACACCCTTTTATTATAGAGGGCCTCCTTATAAGTCCGACGGTAGCGGACATGTCGGAGAATACGGCATCGTCCCCGATGACAAAGAATGGCTACACTCAACGGCGGCGGTGACAGCCCAGTTGCTAGGCATTTGGGATCTATGCCACAAAGGGAACCAAGACTTTTTCACCCCCGGCACGGGATTCCGCTCGTTTCTCAACCGGCTCCCGGTCCGCACTATGGAGAGCATTCTGAAGAGCATCGAGAACATTCACGACTACAAGATGCAGAAGCATTACTCCGGTGTCGTCGACCTTTTCGACTCGTGCACAACTGGCACGTATTACGCCCCGGGCCATAGCAAACCCCTAGTGTCTGAGGAGATGAGACACGCGATGGAGGTAACGGTCTGGCAAGATCTTATTATCTCCTCCAAGGGCAAGCCGATGCTTCGGAAGGAGCTGGAGAACTTCATTATGTCCCGTGGCAAACTCAAGCTCACACATTGCGTCGAGTGCAAAACAGATATGCCCGCATGCTACTTTATGAGTGATATTTTACGGCGCCGGCCGCAAGACCTCGTGTGTCACGGTTGTCAACTGGGACTTTTCCTCGCTAAGCACAAATGGCGTCTATATAAGCAGAGACGCGATCTAGCCAAGAGTATCTTCACTGGCAAGCGCTTCAAGGAACTACCTCTTAAAAAGGTCCTAAAAAATATCTCCAAGCCTGAGGTATCGGCGGTCATCGACAAATCCGGACAAGAGTTTATTCCCGCGCAGGACGCTATCATCTCTAGACCCGGCATGGTCGATTCCTATTTCCACAAGGAAGCGGAACAACTCTGGAGAGAGCTCACCATTTATATCCCACGTAGGATCGAAAAGACCCGGGCGGACATCAGAATCATCGACGAGACATATGGCAGCCTCTCCTACGACGATCGCTGCGCGGCTTCGACGGAGAGAGAAGCGCTCCAGCGCCACGAGCTGCAGCTTGAATACGTGTTGGGAACCAATCAGCACAACCGCGACAACGGGTCCCTAGAGCGCTTGTGTCGCAGTTGGGAGCTCGATATGCGGGATTACCGCGCTGAACTAGCACTTGAAAAGGGAGCATTCGTCAACAAAGCCCCTATCCCGATCTTCAATCTTAAGGAAAATGTTGCCTCGATGCTGGGTCGCTCGGGCGGCTTGTCTGAGTCCTGGAGAGATTCCTCCTGGGAGGAAGAGGCCGCTAGCAAGGACAAGGCGGCAGCTACTCGCAGCGACTCTATGCTGAGTTTATCAGCGATCAATGACAGTGGCTATTGCAGCAGCCAACAAAAGCCAGAAAATAAACAAAGCTCATCGTCGACGCGAACTGCGTCCGTCATTAGCGAGGATGAATGGCCAGCGCTGCAAAAAATTACTGCACCACCACCAACTCAGACTCCTCCTAGACCTGCGGCGTCCCAACCCGTCACGATGCATCAAAACCAACAAACGCAGCAGGCTGTCGCTACCCGACGTGCGCCGCCGCGGAACAGAATCCTGCGCATAGTGAAAACAACAACAAGGGTCCCAACTACACCATCGTCGTCTTATGACACTACTTCTCCTCAACGACGTCGGCTCTAACGCAGCAATTCTTCACGATTACTGCGTGAGATGGGAGAGCTAATGACATATAATACCCGGTTGCATTTCCATCGATCCATCTATCATTCATCTATCAGCTTTCATCGAGGCGCGCTGCATATACCGAAGACGATACCATACGTACAGCATCATTGCAGTCTTCACAATCATAATCATCAGCAATATCACTATGGCATATACGTACAATTACGAAGCGGAATCATATTTCTACGATCTCTATCTCAGCTCTATCGACCATTGCTCTCGTTGCCCATCTATCATCTAATCGATACGTTTCCGGGCTTTAAGCGCTCCGATGTAGAGGGCTCAAATCTCGATGTCTATTTACCTAACATTTCGTCATCTCTCAACATCAGCGGGAAACATGAAGGCATAAAGCGGATATGCATTACGGGCGTTCTACAGCGGAGGATTCTGTTATGGGGGAGGGAAGGGAGAGAGGTGAAGGGAGGATAGATGACCGCCTGAAATTTCCATGGGTGGAATCTGCGATGAATTTGTTTTACCGCGCTGTCTTTCGACACACAGGCATACTTACCGAGACAGCCACCCGGAGTGGTTGTTCGCATTGAGTGGCATAACATGAAATGGAATAGCGCAACACGGCATAGAATGGTCTGGCATGGCGCATAGATCACAGCGTGTGGTTAGGAATGGGAATTGTTCTTACGCGATGGTTTTCAATCGAAGTGTTTGGGCTTTTACTGTTTTCCCTGGTGTCAACAGGGCTCGAATGACGGGGCGCTGCAGGCAGGGCAGGAAGTTGCATGACGGAATCTCTTGTGGATAGGGCGAATTTGCGATGCTTTGTTAGGTTGAGCAAGGAAATAAGAGTTCCCTCCCTCCTACAATTATCTCCCGATGTGTGACGTGATACAACCATGCTTAAGACAAATGATACTAAAACAATACTTGTGCTAACGAAATTCTATACAAATGATTTCGAGTTAAGTGGATGAGTCAGTGCTTATTCAGATTTCGAGTAAGTTCGACTGCCTTTGCAAATGAGTGCCATGGGGATTTTGGTATTTGAGATGTGAAGATTTTACTGTTTCATTACCTAGAACTAGTGGAGTTGTATATTCTGTACAGCTGTTCTACAACTATCAGGGGTATCATCTCTAGTGTGTACATAGGGATAATATACAGGACGCAGCAAGATTACGAATTCTTAGCAGCTTGAGAAAGGGAGACGACATTCTTCAGGTTGCCAAACGCAAGAGTATCGCCGATTCTCGGTGCGCCAGAAAACAACATGACCAGCCGGTCGACACCGCAGCCCCAGCCGCCAGTGGGAGGAAGTCCGTGCTGTAGAGCCTGAACATAGCTCTCGTCGATTTCAGCTGGCCCTTCCTCGTCAGCCACTGTGCTTCCGTTTTTAGATTCTAGCTGCAGTGCAAATTTCCGGCGTTGTTCAAAGGGATCGTTCTCCTCTTCGTACATATTGGCTATTTCGCGACCACCAATGAACAACTCAGCCCGCGCGGACACGAGTTGACTGGTTTTAGGGCAAATAAAAGATTTCGAAAGAGGAGACATGCAAGCTGGATGGTGTATAATAAACAATGGCTCGTTCAATGACGCACCCTCGAGGTAGGTTGCAGCTAGATGGTCTAATAGTTTGTTGAGCATCATTCCAGAAGTCTCCAACGATGCATAATGCTTCGCAAGCAGACTAGTGAGCTTCTCTAGAGCATCTGGCTTCGACAAGTCTGGGAAACGGAAGCCGAGAGCATCTTCAAGTGCGGGGATGAACTCGACTTGTTTCCACTGACCGTTTGGTATTGAGAAATGTGGTTTCTCAAGAGATGTAAGGCGGGTTGCTATGATTTGATCCACATCATGATGGAGACGAGTGATGAGATTTTGAGTAGTTCGAATTAATTCTGTCAGATTGGAGTACGCGGAGTAAAATTCACAAGTGGTGAATTCGGGGTTATGTGTTGTGTCAAGGCCTTCGTTTCTAAAGGATGGTCCAATCTCGAAAACCTTGTCATTACCACCAATGACCAATCGTTTGAGCCATAGCTCAGGAGCAATTCGCATCGATAGCTGCTTTTCGGGAAATGCAGTTGCAGCGGTTAAAAATGGCCGCGCAGTAGCGCCGCCAGCCGAGTCAGCCAGAATGGGCGTCTGTACTTCGAGAAAGTCTTGTTCATGGAAGAAATCTCGTATTGACTTGATGATATTAGAGCGAAGTCGCATAATATCAGAAGTCTGTCGATTTACGAGCAAGTCAACATGTCTATTTAAAACTTTGGTCTCTTCGTTGGTCAAAATCTCTGGGAGCGGTGCAACCGCCGGGCTTAGAATAGCAGGGAGGTTGACAGCTGTCAAGGTCAGTTCACCCGAATTTGTCCGAATGGCTTTGCCTGTGACTGATATAATATCTCCACGGCGCAATGGATGAAGAGCTTTTTTGAAATTCTCAGGATCTAATGAGGCTGAGGCGAGGGAGCCCAGATGTACCATGATCTGAACTTGTTGGTACCCGCCTTGGATGTGTATGAAAGCTAGCTTGGATCCAGCCCGTCTTATGGACATGATCCTGCCTTCAAGAGTGACATTCTCTGAAGCGGGTGTTGATGCTTCATCTTCGAACTTCTGCCGAAAAGCGGGTATGGTCATGCGATCGTTTCTGTGATCTAGCCTGGGAAACTGGAGCACATCGTACTCTTGAAGCTTCTGGATGCGACGTTCAACCTCAGCCGCACGGGTAGCTGTAGTCACTAGCTCATTCAGTAGAATACTAGATTCACTGCTTGCAGACCGCTTCACTCCACCAACATGGAACACTCTCTTTTGTTGTGCGATACATGAGAGAGGCTTGCCACGTGGTTTTGGGCACGAGGTAACGAGCCGAGAATACACAGCCCGGTTAGCTGGTGGCAACCCAAATAAATACGGACGCAAAAATCGAAGACACTGAGGGCTATCCATTTCGACGACCTTTGAATAGGTTAGCTTCCATGTCGAATCGGAGCCTCAGCATGCATCATCATATAAGACCAGAAAGGATCAGATAGGCTGGCACAGTGAGATCAAGCACCACGAAAGCGGTGTCAGTCGCAACGGTTCTTAAAAAGCAATATCATCATTTTAGATTGGGGCATTAATATGAAATGTTTCGACTTACTCTTTCTCATTAAGATAGGCAAGTCTCTACAGGACTCTAAATTTCAAACTCAGTTGTCTTCACACTGGAGTTAAATTACTTCCAAAGCTGCGCACAAAAAAAACATAGCAAGAACTAGTGCGATTGTTAAAATTTAAAAGTTGCGGCATAATAGCTGAAGTCAAAGCTCTCTGTAGTGAAGTACACTTATTATCACTGGAAGAGAAGACAAGATAAAAAATGCACGCTCTAAAGAGATAGATACTGTTGCGCGCTACAAGGCTCGGGACTGCCCGTAAAGGTGGAAGTTCGGGCTTTTTTTCTGCCGGTTCAATGACCAATGGCATAATGATTATCCGGAACACCGCCTTCCTCTTATAGCAAGATGGAGATCTGATCTGGATCTAAAAGTCAAGCTATAGCTCTGAACAAAATACCAGGTACATTTTGCAACAAATCCATCGTCAACACCAAAGCCAGTCATTCTAATCAAACCCCCTCACCCCTACCCACAACTTACGAACCGCAAATATGTCGTTCCTTGGATTTGGAAGACCACAGCCTTCATCGGCAGAGAAGATTGCCGCTGTCGAAGCCGAAATGAAGCTCCTCACCGAGATGGCCAACCGGTAAGCTTGACCTTTGACCTTTACAAAATGAACATAGCGACGTACTCGCATTTCGTATTTCTTAACCGACAATTACTACGCGCTACGGATATGATGTGCTCACAATTGCCGTTTACTAGCCTCACCAAAGCATGCCAACAGAAGTGCGTGCCCAACGACTACCGTGAGGCCGAACTCAACAAGGGGGAGGGCGTCTGTCTCGATCGGTGCGCCGCCAAGTTCTTCGATGTCCACATGAAAGTGTCCGAGCAGCTTCAACAAGAGTCACAACAAAGGGGTGGTGGCGGCTTCGGCTTCGGCGGTTAAGCTCGTAAAAAAGAAAAAGAAAAAAAATATATCATTGATGGGATGACATCATGCAACACCGACATGGTGCACATATAGAACTGGACCTTTCCAGGAGGATCTCTCTTACTGCCAGAACTGTACGATTATTAGCGACGCTAGGGCATGTGATGACGAATTGGCATACCTAATACCCGGGAGAGCGGGATTTGTAAGATGCTGCAGCATTCTATATTTGTGCTAGGGCTTGGGCTATCCGATATAAGGCTCGATAATGGAATGATTCCCCTCATGAAATACCTGTGGTTATCATCGTGGGAATGCTCTAAAGTTCTTGTCTAAGGATGAAATAATGGGCTAAACGCCTCATAAGAGGTATATGCAATTCCTGAATAATACCCTTGATTATCGTGGGTACGTAACAAAGCCGGACCGCTCCCCCAATCGGAAGTGATAATGCTTATGTTAGGGGAGTCGGGTTGGCCTGCAAACCCATTGGATTGTTCCAATGTGTTAGCCTTTGTCTATATGGACACGGGCAGTGATCGGCGAGAATCGGCTACGCCACTTATTCCGTGATAAGTCCATAGTCACATGTATTTTGCGACCTGCCGGACTGCCGGCCATGTAGCGTAGCCATGCGGGCTTGCCTGGAGCTCCTCGGGATTTATTGCTGGCACTTGCTTATACGTAAAGCTCACTGCAACGGTTATTACACAGGAAGCCCCACTCTCTAATGAACATTTATAAAGTACCCGAATAAAAAAGAGAGTGTTTTAATAAAGTCCTATTGGCGTTCGTATTTCGTACTCGAAGATACATAGTTAGTAAATTATTGCTACAATTAGAGGTCTATTTTCTATGCTCTGCCTAAGGCAGAACTAAGATACCTGTATGAATGTGCAAGGTGCTCCGTTCCACCGTTCCACAGTTCCCTAGACCCAGGGACCTAGACAGCAAGTAACTCGCCTAGCGATTTTAGCAGTAGTGGGGTGCATAACAAAAAATGGGCCCGTTTCCCTCATCAGGTCTAAAGCGCTTCCGTCATTGGCTTCGGGGTTCGGTGTAGGTACCTCGTAAACCTAGTACTTTACTATTCCGGGTCCCTTGCACTCCTCAACAACATTCCCGCCAGTACTGCACGAGGCAATACCGAGAGTCAGGACTCTCGAGTCGAGTTAATCCCCACCATCATTGTTATCGTACCACCCCTTTGCTCTCGCTTCACCTCAACACACCACTCCATCAAGTCCCCATCATTCCTATTTTTACTTGTACATTGCGACACCATGGACTTTGTGTAAATTTTTTGCTTGAGATCCGCCTGGGTCTATCTCGTCATCATCACGTCGAGCTTGCCCTCCCGTCGCCGGAGATCCGAGTTGGGCAAATCAGTCGATTCGGGTCATCACGCATTGCTTCTTTGAACAACCCTGTTGTGCTGGCAGTTATCTAAAAAGGTCGTCTTGCTCTCTCCGACTTCGAGTCCCAACGATCTGCTGTTAAGTCCGGTCGCTTTCGGAGACTTCCACATTGCTTGTTCTCCGCACCTACCGACACACCGACCTGCCTTGTCCCGCATACTATGCGCCTTCGCCGAGCGGCCCGTGTGATCCTCGTCGGCGCACCGGGAGTTGGCAAAGGAACACAATCCGAACGCCTGCTCTCGCGCTTCCCTCAACTGTCGGCCATCTCGTCCGGCGACCTTCTCCGTCACAATGTTAAGAACCGCACACCCCTCGGCATCAAGGTCGAGAAGACCATGAGGACCGGTGGCCTAGTTCCTGACGAAATGATGCTTCGCTTGATTACCAATGAGCTTTCTCAGCGCGGATGGATCTCTAGTAGCCAGGCTAGCTTCATGAGCTTTGCATCCGCTGCCTCGGGTGATGCGGCGTCTGCAATCGACGCCGCTACAGATTCATCTATTCCCGGCCTAGATACAAACCCCCATTTAGGCGCAAGCCTCTCGCGCCAAGCATCCGAGGACCCATCGGCCTCGTTCCTGCTTGACGGTTTCCCACGCACTGCAGTCCAGGCTGAACGACTGGACGACATTGTGCCTATGAACTGGGTGGTATCCCTCCAGACACCCTTCAACGTGGTCATGGAACGCATATCGTCCCGGTGGGTGCACGAGCCGTCAGGCCGTGTGTACAACACCACGTTCAACGCTCCAAAAGTACCGGGACGCGACGATATCACGGGCGAGCCACTTGTGCAGCGCGCGGATGATAGTGAGGAGGTCTACCGGGCGCGTTTTCAGAAGTTTCAAGAGACCAGCGAACCCTTACTAGAGCACTATGCTAAGAAGGGTGTCTTATGGGAGGTCCATGGCCTCAGTAGTGATGAGATTAGTCCCAAGTTGTTTCGAGAGTTTGAGAAACGGTTTCTGTGATGCAGCCAGTCCACTAGCTGCCATAGATCATGTCCATGAAGTCAGACGCAAATGCCCATTCATGGGAGTTATGTACATTACGGCGTATGATGTAGACTTTAGGAAATGTTGGCGAGTGCCTAACATTCCAAGGCACCATTGGGGGATTCGAAGGAATTCGGAATCTGGTGTTATATATAGACGATGGTCTCGTTGGTGTGTAAATAGGAAAGAACATAGTTTGTTTCGAAAACGTTGGCTTCATTTAACTCTTCAGGGAGTAATAACTATACTCAACATATTCCGACCTTTGGCTGCTTCGTGTTGGTACACGAACCCCGCGTGTTCCTATTACTATAAAACATGGCATTCATTTGTACCTAAACGCTTTATGTACATCCTAACCTAGTTAAGTTTAGCGTTCTTTCAACCTTGGAAGCTGATCCGAAACTGGCTGTGTAGTACCTCAGCTGAGCAAATGGGGCTCCCGACGTAGCACCTTGTCATTCTCTTGAAAGATCTACCATCGTAGGTAGTCTTCGTAAGTCTTTCTTTACTTCTAATGGCTACGGAGTACACCATAAGCTGTTACTAGGCGTCATTTCGATCCATATCTCGCACGCTTGTCTTTGTTTTTGTGGCGTAGTGATAGTAGGTTTCTGAAACTGGCTTTTTCTTCTTCATTCAGCTGGTACTTAGATCCGTATATCGTTCGTTTAGCCTTCCCCTCGCATTCCTGTTGCTCTTTCGTCTTCGCTGGTCGGACTTTAGAGACATAGCGATCTAAGAGTTTCATGAGATGCCGTGCCTGAGCAAGTCACACATTTGCCGAGATATATCATAGCCTAGCCCAGCCCGTTACCTTCCCTTCGCTCAAACATCTGCGACCGGAGATCTGAGGTTCGTCGCTATGATATTGCGGATTTTGCTTTGCTGCATCTTCCTTGCACAGATAGCAACTGGATTCACCCTGCCTGATAGATGTACCGTTTTCTTCAGGTCTCAGAAGCAATGCGATCCAATTGCGCCACCAAGCTTCCTACCTGCTTCCATGAACTTTGCCTCGGAAGTAAAAACTAGATCAACTCATATCGCCGATGAGAACGTGTTCGCTGGTCTTCTAGACGCGCTAAATGTCACACAATCGGAGTTCTTTGCTCCCTGGCTGGGCACCTGGCCCGATGCCATTGATTGGACAGCTGCCGTGATAGGCACACACATCTCAGGGGTAACACGGAGCATTTCCGAAGATCTCGTCTTCCTAAGCTCAAAGGAAGATAACTTCATCAATTGGAGGCGAACCTCTAACTTGATTGACAAGTACTTCACACATATGATTGCCTACTATTTCGGACAAGATGCTCTAGCTATCAGATATGAAGCTTATGACGATATTCTCTGGGTGGTCCTGGGCTGGCTTGAAGCAGTCAAATTCGTGAACACCCATAGCGACTTGCATTATAACTTCGCTAGTTCGGATGGCGCCACTAATGGACTATTTCAAGGTTACACAGAAGTACCTCATGAGCCATATCATGGGAGTATATGGCTTTCAACATTTTCCCATCGGGCCCGTGTATTTTGGGACCTTGCCTCGCGCGGCTGGGACACAACGTTGTGTAATGGAGGCATGGTCTGGAATCCTCGCCTACTACCGTATAAGAATGCCATTACAAACGAACTCTTCATCGCCGCGTCCGTTTCGATGTACTTCTATTTCCCCGGCGATGACAACGAGTCTCCATTCTATAATCACAGCGACAAATTCAACCCCGAGGATCCAGACTCGGAGGTATCTAGCGGACCACGGGATGCTCGCTACTTGAAGGCTGCTGTTGAAGGCTACCGATGGCTTCGCAATTCTAATATGACGAATGACCAGGGCTTGCTAATCGACGGCTTCCACATCAGCGGGTATCTCGACAAAAACAATAACAACACACGCTGCGATACCCGTGATGAGATGGTCTTCTCGTATAACCAAGGTGTCGTCCTAACTGGCCAGCGGGGATTGTGGGACGCCACCGGCGCCCCCTCGTTCCTCACGGACGGACATCATTTGATACAAAATGTGATCAAAGCTACCGGTTATAACCTGAGGTTAGATAGACCTACCGATAACCTCCTGGGGATCAAAGCTGGTGTCCTTCCTCGCTGGCACGGACTAGGACGCTTGGGCGTCATGGAGGAATACTGTGACGCCAGCGGGACATGTAGTCAAGATGGGCAGACTTTCAAAGGCATCTTCTTCCACCATTTCACGGCTTTTTGCGCTCCCCTTGAGGCGCCACCACTAGAACTCAAACTCCAAGTTCACAAGCGCGCCTTTGCAAGCATCAAGAAATCCCACGCCGAAGCTTGCAAAGCCTACACTGGCTGGCTACGGCATAACGTACAGGCCGCCATGGGGACGCAGGACGCTTCGGGGCGCTTCGGACAATGGTGGACTGCGGGCTTGCTGTCGGCTAATTGGGTCGGCCCGTGGCCGACGCTGGCGGATGACGGTATCCAAAACAAGCCGAATGAGACTGATTACCGCAATTATGGAGTGCCCGTCGACACGACATGGCGCAGTGGCGCGGCGTCCCATGAGCCGACTCAAGTACCACAGGCGGGTAATTCAAAGTATGCTCAGCTGCCCTTTGATAGGGACAAAGCACAGATCCCTCTGGGGAATATGAAACGGCATCACCACGCGAAGGACCCGAATAATCGTGGGCGTGGACGGACAGTCGAGACGCAGAGCGGAGGGCTGGGCCTTCTTCGGGCATACTGGAAAATCGCCCGGGCATCGTAGGACGGCGTTCGGTGGTTCATGTGTATAGGTCGTGTATTAGGTGGAACAATGCTATTCTTTATGATCGATCTTGGGCTCTTGATACTGGGTATTAACACAAGGAAGTTACAATTGAATTAGAAGTATTAGATGTAACAACGAATTGTTGACGATTATCATAGCCTGTAGGAATTTCGTAGAGCCGTATATCTACAGTACTTACTGTACTAGGGGTTCGCCCTCTATGTTACTCTATGTTAGCATATATGACCATCCATGACTTATCTTGCACAGAGCGCTCACGCTTAGTCCCCTTCATTGCTAATTGGGGTGACCTAAAGTCGGGCTCTAGTGGAGTTACAGGCAGGAGAAAATAGCCTGCTATTACGGATATATCAATGACCGACGGAGCCACCTACGCCGAATTATAGAATCATTATACTAACAGGAACATAATAGGAAACCTATCTAGTTATGCTCAACCTTAAATACGTGCTACAAAACTTCTAGCTCTCACCGACGATTACCTAAATATTTAAGTATCTCTGCCAGATAAAACCACATTTCTCCGCTGCAGTCTTCCTTTCCGACTCTCTTCTTCTCGTTTTCTACATATTCTTCTCCTATACCCTCTTTGATTTATAAGTCAAACTCATGTTTCCTAGTACTTGACTAATAATATAATCCTGTCACCTATTATTAGCACAAATAGCTTTCCTTGTGGCTATCGCGCCCGTACCTTCAACCGCCCTGATGGCCTTCAGTGTGTGAAGTTCGGTTCATCTCAGATATGCTTTAGGCCGTTCAGGGCCGGGATATCTTCATGGCACAGAGGCTCATGCCTTGTCTTCTTCGTCTTTCATGACTTCGAATAGATACTACATACTCGCTACAGCACCTAATAAACTAAATATATAAGCATTTATATCGACATATAATCACTGGGATAAACAATTGGCTTACCTTAGTAGTTATATCTACAGATCAACAACAAGACTAACATGGAACTTACCTCACATATGCATACTAACGCAGCCTATGTTAGGTACAAAAGAGTGCCTCTTGTTATCCTAGGATATGTAGCCGCTTAATGGATTTGGGCCTCTGTCGACGGTTCGCGATGAGTCTCGCGGACCGTCTCTCTAGGATGGGATACACGACTTTATGCTCGCGACGGCGAGATCGTCGAGGCAAGATTATTGACTATGTTTCTCAGCAACCGTACAGAAAACTCTGCTGCAATCAGACGACAAAGATTTCGACCATTGCCGCGTATCTAAGAACAATTATTTCCTGGAGGCTTCTATTATGTCACCATCATATCGAGTATGAGCTATGTGTCGAGTAAGGGAGATGTCGAGACTATTTGTTTTCGGTCCAACCGAGAGGTAATGCAATTACCTAATGATCGGCCACATAGACAGAGACACAGTCTTAACATTAGTGCTATGCGGGAACTAGGTCGAGGTTTGATAGAGACTAGTAGAGCACGTCGGCTACAAGAGACGTTGGGAGGGGAACAAAATCCATAGTTTTCATCTAGGCCACTTAGAGTTTTCCATAACTTCTATCTACGAGGACCTCACGACTGTAACTCGGCAGGTTATTATGTATGTACCCCTTAGCAACCTCGGAAGGTATTTTGAACCGACACATCTCAGGCATGAAGATGGACATAGACGGTTGAACCATGTAGGAGACTAATTGGATCATAGCATGCTATCACGTCTCCTATTCAACACGTAAACATTCTCCTAGAGCATCGACTACACTTGTACGAAATAATCTGAAAATCGGGCGTTATGACGATTACAGTCAAGTTCTTGGCATCTGAATTGCCAGTTGTGAAATTGGACATTTGCCTCCGTTTCTCTCGTTATAGGCTACCGCAGATAACTTGTATTTTCCGTAGTGAAATACGCGTTAAGAGAATACCTATCCTTAAAACACTATAACAACACCCTTCCGATGAGTGAATTTGTGCGTGTATACAGTCAATAATACGGAACACACTTGTGGCGCTGCGTGACACCGCAAACTATCATACAATATTGCGTCCTGTTGTTCGCATGTTCCTGCTTTCTCTCGACTCCCAGTACGCCTTTCCCTACAGAGATAGTTGGAGAAAAAGAATCATCTACGTTACAAATGAATTCAACAGATATCGTTGGTTTGATGTGGCCTCTGAGAGGATGGTTGTCGTAAGCCTAAAATCATTCTATATCGCATCTCTTGACTTCGGAGGGTATCGAGAATTTTAATCATTCCGCCACTCGTTCTCATTGTTCACACCAGGGGGCACATGCTTGTTCGAGTTTGAGTGAGACCCTGATGGGGCCGCCTCATCGTCATCATCATCATCGAGAGCGCGCGCAAGTTCATCAGGATCCTTCATTTTAGCATCCGCGTCAACAACTCCTGAAATCTCATCATTCGGGTCATGCCGTCGCTCGTGTTCGAGTGTCGTGTCGTCGGCGCTAATCGAGATACCCCGAGCGCCCCACTTCGACCTCCGTTGAGACGACGCATTCCCATTTTCGTCGCCTCCTAGGGCCGGGGCGCTCTCCTCGTCTTCTTGGTCGTTCTCGAAATGCTTGTTGCCGAAAATACGGTTGAGAAGCCAGCCTCGCCTGATATCATCCGCGTCGACGATGCCGCCATACCGGAGCTTAACCCGCTGTCGCGTATAGTACACCCAAAAGAAGTCGAAATAGAGGGCCGTCTGAATAATACCGAAAATGACGGACACGGCGTTGGGCTTCCGATCGTTGGGGTCCAGCTCTCTCCAGATCCAGTTCAAACAGTATAGTGCGCGATAGGAGCCAAGGGAAATGAGGTAGAACGAATCAATCACGGTAGGGACGTTGGTCTGTCGTAGGAGAAGGAGCTGGGGCAAGACGCAGATCGATTCGAGAATTTGAGAGAAGTCCCAAACCCACTATGTAGATGATTAGTTTCGGGACGAGTAGTAGCGAGTGTAGGGGGCGCAAAGAGCGTACCGTGAAGAAAGACCACTGTTCCTTGCCTTCGAAGATGAGCATTACGAAGGGAGCGAGCAGGAGCGAGCCAGCGAGAATGGCAGCGCCCAGTTTCCAAGCGATCTCGCGCTCCCTCGTTCGTGGATAGAGCCAGCGCATGATGGCGATGATGTAGATGGAGGAGAGGATATAGAACAGCTTAAAGAAGTAGTTCCATTTTGAGGTTTCGGTGAATATGTCGGTGTATCGGGAGCAGAACACAACTGCGTACAGGACCTGTGTGATCCACGAGACACCTAGTCGCAAATGTTTAGCTCATGCAACGCGGGCCATGATATAATTCGTCTCGAAGTGTAGGGAGGTACCTTCAGCGCTCCGGTTGCGGTGGATCGCATATATTATAATGATCTTAGAGAGGAGGTGGGAGACGTCTCCCAAGATGCGAAAGACCTATCTTGTAAGTTAGAACAAGAGACGTAACGGAGGGTGCTTCGCGCTATTGAAGAATGAACGCACGTTCCAGCCCATCTTGCGATATGGTACAGCCTGGTGCGACGATCGCGTTTCGATGCTGTTCGAGACGGCCTGCGATGGACAAATGGCGTGTTACGAATGCCGGGCTCACATATCAGGAAATGCGACGAGACGAGAAAATGTAGGTTGATGTTAGGCGACGGACTCTACCGTGACTGTCTCGACTGTCGCGATATTAGCTGCCTGTAGTAGGCTTGTTCTGAGTTGCGTTCTAGACTATTAACTACCCTAACCTACCTAGTATAGGTGGCGACGACATCTCTGGTTTCAGCTCATAAGGGGAGCTCAGCTCCGCGTTGCGATTACGTATGTCAATACCTAGGTACTTGCCTATCGTGTGCAACGCCACATTTGATTGCGACAGGGGTGTGGCTGGGTCTGGTGTCTAGGCTTTTAAATTGGGTGCGTAAGCCACAGTTATGGTGGGGTGAGCTCGGCGCGTCCTGACGCGTCTCATCATACATAGGAGATAGAGGTACTACCTTAGCCAGCATTTGAACATTACATACGCCAAGTCATCGATATTTAGCAATTGCAAAGATATTGGGTTTGCCTTGATGTCTCGCAATGGTATCATACTCTAGAAATAAAAGAAGACTGCCTTCGTGACCGCCATGGCCACCAGTAAGTATATATTTTCTGCCTAGCATTAAACTTGTCGCTAACCCAACATCATTAGGTCGAGAGGAGCGCATGCAGCAGCGCATGCGAGGCGCTGGGTATAGCTCTCCGTGTTTTTCTTATATATATTCTCTACACGTCACCCCTGCTGATACGCTCGTGCCAGACGTCATGAAGTCGCCGATGACTCTTTCGGTTTTGTTTTGCCCGTTGCTGAGACTTCTCCTGATCCATCGCCCTCGTTGCCTCAAATCAGATCCGAGCCTAACACCTCTGCGAAGCGACGGCGACTAAATAACGAGCCTGGATCTGCAGACTCACAACCGTCGAGTGCTTCAGTTGCCACGAGGTCTTCGACACGACTCAGCAGCGGACAGAAACCCATCCCAATCAATGCGATACCACAATACCTAAGAAGCGGTTCACCACCAGCGAATTCTCCGCCTACAACAACAAAGAGAATCTCGGCTCGCCTAAGCACGCTGGACCTAAGTCACGGCAGGACTCTTGAGGATGGAATCGACGCTAATGCTCATGGCAGCTCGCCGGCTGCTGACGTAACCATGGGAGAGCCAGAGGACCAAGGGGACTTAGAAGCCCTGCCGGAACCCACTCTACTACCGACAACGGGGAGATCACGAGGGTCCGCAGCATCAAGACGCCTGGATGAGCCTATGATAGACTATGTAGAAGAAGTTACTGAAAGCCCAGTCGCGGCTCCTGGCAGCGGCCGTCGCCGCCGTATCGAGCAGACAGATGCTTTAACCCAGAGCACAAAACTGCAAAGGGTTGTTATGCAAGAAGAGGAATCAGGGGTTACTGGCGAAATCGCAACGTCATCTCCACTAGCAAGGAAGACGAGGCAGAGCATGGCAACGGTGGGCACTTTATCGGCGAGGACCACGAGAGCAAGCGCAAGGAAAACACCGTCGTCCCCACTCGAAGGACCTCCTGAATCGTCACCACTCACGCGTCATTCTCAACGAAGTAATAGTATAGTAGGGACGGGTTCCGTCCGGTCGACAAGGAGCCAGCATTCTCGAAGTACTCCTAGGGCGACTGGCTTTGATGAACTTTCTTCACCTCCAGATGCTGCAGGCACTAGTAGTGCTAGGAAGCCTCAGCCGAAGCGGAAGGGTCCAAAAGCTGTAGCTGAATCACCGTACGAGATTAGCGAAAGTGGGGAAGAAAATCAACAAATCGAGATTGAGCCTGAGCCTGAGCCTGAGCCTGAGGTCGAGGTTAATAATGAAGAGGCTGAGGAAATTGACGACCATGAAGCTGCCAATCGAATTGGTCGCAAACGTCCTCGAGTTAGCCCTCGTCAGAAGCGACGACCCGATAATGTGGATAATATAGACTCGCCAACCGCCGAGGCGGAACGACCCGTCAAGAAGAGTCGATCAAGGCAAACCAAAATCAGTCCAGCGAAGCAAGCACATCCTAAACCTACCAAGCGGAAGAAACAGGCCTCTGCAAGACGAAAGAGTGATGGAGATTCCATTCCTGTTACAGTCCAGAGATATACAAAGCCATTACAGCGCAACGAGGGCGATACAGATGACGACCTTCTCAACGCCGACATACCTTTCACCGATCACAAATCTCCAAACGTTGTCGATGTAGTGTTGCAGATGTGCGAGGAATCGTTAGACAAGTATCTTTCCGCACTGCACGAAGAAGCGAGCCAGGCGGATGGGTCTGCTAGCAGGAAAGTATATAGAACAAAGCTCCGAGTCGTAGAAGCATTTCAAGAGGAATTACGGACACGACTACAGGCACAGGTGAGTCCTCAGTTACGCTTCGTTATTCATGACTAATCGGTCTAGACTATCGCCCTTGATAACCTACGTACGCTTAAGAAGCGTGTGCGCGCTGCGCAGAAGGAAAAGATTTTACTCCGTAATGAAATACTGAGAATACGTGCCGAAAGGGAGCAAGTGGCTCTCAAGATGGATGCCGTCAGAATGCGACACGAGACCGCAAATGAACAGTCGCTCGTGAGTTCACGTCTCCCTCGGAGAATAACATGATATACTAATGCAACCAGTATCAATTGGGACTATCCTCTACTATGGACGACATTGAGTTGGCTATCGAAAACGGCAAAATTGCTCCTGAGCTCAACCCTAAAGAGCAGAGAACAGCCGAATTGGCAAACTTGGACATCTTGATTTCTCAGATTACCAACCAAGTCAGCGCAGCAGGCGAAGGTGGTGGGACTCTGAGACAGATCAAAGAGTTCAACATGTTTCTTGAGCGTGCCGCCATCGCCCTCGAGGGCAGATGATTGGAGTATGTGTTATGAGTGTCTTGATATATGAATGCTTGGCCATGATGGGACGAGAACATGATAATGTTGATATCACGGGTTATTATACCGTGTTAGACCGGTGTACTTGCCTGGTTAGTTTCGAATTTGGCGTTCTTAGAGCCTGTCGTATTCTATGTTGCCCTAATTCGGGCCGAGGTGGGCTATGATAAACTTTCTGAGCCTACTGGACACCGGAAATGAGTACCTATATGCTAGCAAAGGTCATGCTATTCGTCCATGTTTTTTGTATTAGATGATACGCAAGTATTCATATTCCTACGTAGTCAGGTCCCTTGTAGGAGCGTTATAAACTGGAGCCACATTTACTTACTAAGTAGTACTTTGCTAGTGTGGGTGATATTGACTGGGGACTGCTGGGATAAATGATGACAGCGGCACACGGCAACTGAGACTAGCCATGCCAAGTGCCGGGAATGAGCTGGGTTGCGATGGCAGTGTATATATGGTAGGGCTTTGGGCACATGGCCCTTGTCAAAGTCGCATAATTGGAGCAACTAGTTGAAAAAGTATGAGGCCGGGGAAGAGAGGATGTGGATGTTTGGATATCGAGCTAGGAAAACGACAAAGGTTCAGACGGTAGATACTCCTGCGATAGGTTGTATATGATTCAACCTAGTTATTTAGTATTCAAGATATATAGAGTCGATTACTATCACTAGCTAGATTAGATTTTATATGATATTCAAGTAGTTTCACTTGGGGTTTGAATACATAGGTAAACAAGAAGATCTAGCAAAGAAGCAAGGGGGGAAGCGCTTCGTCACACATCGTCGTCATCGCCAATCGAAAATGGGAATCACTCCCGCTGCTAGTAGGCAATTGTTACACGTCACACACGTGCGTAACAAATAAATTCCGTTATCGGACGTTGTACAAGTAGGATATTGGGTGAGGCTTTCCCTAGCCTGTGTGTGCATGGCCTAGAAAATGTTGATAAGTTGTTACGTAGCATAGAGATTCATACGTAAGGGAGCGCTAATTGTGGCTGTACCTAATATCGTGTTAGTCGCCAGTTGTTTAGGCACGATGTAGCAGCATATTACCAACAATCAAAGGTAAGCTGAGATGATTAAAAAGGGTAGGTAAGAAGCCTTTTATTGCTGTGCTCCGGGCAACTCCGGATACGACTCGGATATTGCAACATAACAGTCATCAATACGATATACTACCTAAAGTATTATCGTAGGAATAACATGTTAAATTAAGACATCAACACGCGCGTGTAGGTATTCAAACTACCTACTTCCTGAGTAAACCAGTAAACGCTTATCCCACTGATATACACTAGGTAGGCCCGAAGAGCCCAAATTGCCGAGTTATCTAAGCCTATCTTCGGCAGTGCATTACTTGGTATAGTATTGCTTGTTGCTAACCTAGTGTGAGATACCGTCGTATCACTAGTTAGTAGACCCTGAAGTCCGGGGCCATCGCTACGTGTCGAGGGAAGATCACAATGTTTCATAACAGACCCCTCCTCGCCATATACGGAGTAGTCTCGGTAGTGTCTGGGTCTGTCTGGGAATGCTTCAAGATGTCCAAGTTGCGGTGTTGGGGGAGACAGCCACTTACGACAACAGGCATGAATGTCGGTTAGTCGTGGTGCTATGATGATTTGTGCTAGGTAGACGCATGATCAGCTGGTCAGGGATGTCAGATAGAGGTACCTAGTATAATGTACCCATACCATACATTATTACTTGTATGGCTACCGAGGCGCTACCTACTGACTGTCGCGATGCAACAAAATGTATACACTAGTACGCAGTAAGCCCTTCTTTTAGCCAATCCATAACAAAGATGCTGATTGGCCACGGGTTCCATACCAGCCTGCTCATTGGACGCCAGCTTGGCAAGGGCTCCCCGCTGGCGCAGCACTGGGGAAGAGATGACGAGGTATCGAGGCTGGTTAGTTGGTCTAGGTCGGTCGGCCGGCTTAAGCTTTGTGGCTTGGGGAGGCCTGCACGTATACAGAGTACAAGCTACAAATACTACTGTAATGTTTTGTGGTAAAAACCCCGGCTGTCACTGCAATGCTGGCTAGGGGACCTATCCTCTTGCGAACCAATTGCTGATTGTGTTTGAAGATGCCGGTCAGACCATAAAAGTGGATTCGCTGTAGGTCCTTTAGATTGCATGGAATGGTAGGTGCATGTCCACTAGCACTGCATGTGTAGTGTGGATTGCTTCATGATAGATAGGTACCTGGTTAGGTATATCTACCTGTAGTAGAACCTTAGTATGTACCCACGTATACATACCTAGTATTCTCTTACGTTGCTATCTGTTAGTACCTGGTACTTTTATACTTAACCCATCTAACCTGAGCGTTAGCTATTTGCAGTGTGACAGAATATAGTCTGTGTGTACCGACATAACTATCTTGATAAATTATTAGAGAGTGTTTAGTATGAGGCAAGTACCAAGACATGGATAGGTACGTTTTGTAGAGTACCCAATACATCTCCCTGAAATCCATCCTCAGAATACCTAAAGGGCGGGAGGTCGCCAACTGGGTTGAAGCTGAACAAAGGATTGACGGTGTACTAACCTGGTCCTGCCGTTATAACCGCCTACTACTGAAGCTCGTGTATAAAGGCGCCTGCTTCTATCCCAACCCTGCCTGCCCAGTTTGCGACTTCTCTATCTTCTCATTTTCCCTCTTCGACATCTAGAGATAGAAAATCTTCTCACGCTCGCGCTCAATTACCTCCCAGACATATTCAAACAGACTTAGCAATCATGCCTGCTCCTCAAGAACCCCAGCAACAGGCTCCTATGGAGATGAGCTCGACCTCAGCTCCCGGTGTCGTCACTCAACAACCCGTATGTTCCTTGCGCTCCTTTACTGCCCTTTTTCCCTCTTAGCCTTCTCTCGACCCCAATTCCATTTCCCATGCTCTCGACCTCTTGAGTCAAGCGCATAGGCCCCATCCTTGCTCAATCAAGTTCCATCCCCCGAGTGTCAAAACTGATACAAAGACAACGTATCGCTAACAAATTCATCGGTAATAGGCCTCTGAGCCTCAGCCAGACATGTCCCTCCGTGGCGGTGAAGAAGCTGGGTGTGAGGTTTGTTGTGGACTTTGCGCATGCCAGGAGGGCTGCTGCTAGAGACGTCATCGAGCCGACGCCGAAGCCCAACCTCTTGTCATTGACCACCCAGGCACCCCACCCCCCGATTTGCCCGCGCCCAATCCGCATCCTCCAAGTGATCCAGTTTCATCGAGTTATACGCCTCTATCAACGTCGGCAACCCCAGACCCAAGTCCCGCGCCTAAGGATGGCGGACAAAGGTCCTCTCCAATACCGATGCCGTCGAATCCAAATCGACCCACATGGTCTATTGTGATTAATGATAGCCCACCTGCAGTTCCTCCGTCCAAGCCTTCAGGTTCTGGCAGCGGCTCCCAGCCCGGTATCAGCTCCAAAGCTAGTCGTTTTACCGAGGGTTTAGATATTGGCGAAGGATCTACCTCAGCAACTGGCGCAAAGAGTAAAGGCAAAGGCAAAGAAAAATCTATAATTCATCCTCTGTTAAATATTAGTTGGGGAGAATTGGACACTGTGCATGAGCAAAGGCATGAGGAAGAGAATGAGGGCAGGGGCAGGAGCAGGAGCAAGGGAAAGGGAAAGGGCAAGGATGTTAGTGGCAGCGGCACAAATTCTATCGAGGCATCATCTAACAAGACCAAACGTTCATCAACACGATACAGATATCTTGTGAGACTTTCACCAATTCCCGAGGCCCAAGCTGAGGAATAGAAACTTCGGCTACCGATGTTATATACCCTATCGGTTTTTGTTAGTAGCGCTTCCTAGTACTACTTACTCATAGAGCGTGTCTTCGTCTAGGAGATTCGGAAACCTTTTCCCTGCGAACTAACTGCTCTTAACCTCTTAACAAGATCGCGGGATAAGACGTGAAATTGAAAACAAAGAGGTGACGTTGAACTAAGTGAAACAAGCATTCGCCCCATCTCTTGGCGATCTCTTGGCCGGGTGCTTGGCGACCCTAACTCTTCCTGCCTTAAGAGTGAAGATCTCGGATGGGGAAGTTTTTGTCTTAGACCAAGCCTTTCTTCTAAAACTCCTAGATAGGTAGGTAGGTTAGGTAAGTTAGGTTAAACTAGCTGATTAACATGGACGCTTACACAATTCTCACCAAGAGTTCTCTCTTTCTTGCTTCATTATTCTCGTGCGGATGATTCATTTAGTAGGTATGATCATTTGATCTTCTCCCCTCTTTCCTTTTTTCCCCTTCATGTCGTCACGGGTTTGCGTAATGGTGTGATTCTTCGCCAAGTAATCAAGTTGGGGGTTCTTATGGACGACTGACAGCTGTAGCCACCGTATTTTCATGGGTTTCTTGTTAGTATGGGATCAAATAGATGGATGGATATGAGTGAGTATGAGCTCGGCGGCCTGCTATGTCCTTGTTTCTCCGGGTATAACTCGGACACACTACTCGGTTGTTGTTTGTTGGTGGCTGTTGATATCAACGGAATGACTTGCTTCGTAGGAGCACCCTGGGGCTAGGAGAGGGAGATTTCATCGATGGATACTCACTCGTAGGCTATGCCAGCTTTTAGTCTGAGGAAATGTCTTGTGTCATCTCCGCTGATTGGGCCGCTTTAGTTAAACTTTGATATCACGTTTATATGTAGGTACGTAAGTGTGCGTACAAAAGTATAGTCAAACTTTACATTAATAACTGTGGATAGCTCTCAAGCGAGACAGAAGCAGCGAGTCGAGTCAGTTTCTGTATATACTACCACTTGCTACCTACTAGCATATTAACAGTCTCGATACCCCATATCAATTAACTAGGCGTAAAGGTAGGGAAATGAACAATGCTTGGTAACGGCCATGCCCTCCTACAAGTATTAAACTGCATCACTAGTGTCAGATATCGGGATTGATTCATTAACTTGATTTTTGGTATCGTTATTTTAAACTAGGCCGGCCATACTCTATATACAGTATTATACAATCATTTGACCATCAATACATAAATTCAGCTCAGTCCTAGCACGCCGGGTAGGATTCCAATAGAAACCGTGCCCACACGGTAGCCTTGCTTCCGCCTGGAGAGACGGGGTATAGTATGCGTCCTAATATGCTGCAAGTAGTGAGAGGGGTTATTTCTTCTCCTGGTTGTTCTCCTGGTTATTGCTGCCGCCGAACGCCCCTGCCACCTTATCCCACATGGTCTCCTCGCCCTTCTGCTTGCGCATCTGTCGCTCCAGCTCTTGCTGCTTCCACAAGCCCTGGACTTTTGCTGCGATCTCGGCCTTAGCGCGTATCTCGCCCTTGATGGCCTCCGCTTCCGCAGCACGGTCCTCCTCGGCGACATTCTCTAATCTCGCGTTCAATGTCTCCTGCTGCTCAGGAGTCAATTCTGGTTCGGGGATTGTGGCGTTGACCATTGGCTTCGGCACGAGAGGTGCGAATTTGGGTATTGGCCGGCCTTCCTTCTTCGCCGCTTGAATCTCCTCTTCTTGCTTCAGCATGCGGTGGTAGAGCGCATCGGCATGCATTTGGATGTCCTCTTCTATCTGAGGATCCTGGTCGAGGGTGGAAAGATAACCGAGGGCTTTGAGTAATCTCTGGAAAACCTAGCATTAGTGTCTGTTTTTCTTTTCTTTCTCTCTCCCCTCTTCCATTGTAGAGGGTCTAGACTTGTAGAGTCAAAGACGCACCGTCTGTGTCATATAACACCGTTCAAACTTCTTGACTTGATTCCGACACATGGTCATGCGTTCGCTCCACGACGGATTCGACATACAGTTGCGCCAATCCACCTGCTCGAGAGCGCAGTTCTCGAGCGCCGCCCTGCCGATCTGTGATTTGCGTTCCTTGTAGCCCTCCAGCACGTCCATTAACTTTTCCTGATCGGTCTTGGTCTCGGCCTCGATCTCAGCCAGCGGCCGGTACGACTTCCATAGATGCGCGTAGCGGCCATCTTGGAATTGACTCTCTTTAGGCACTCGGGCTGTACTGCTGCCCTCATCCTTGCCCCCGCTCTCACCCTCAGTTCCGGTCTTTGGTGATGCTTCAACTTGCGGGGCACTGCCGCCGCTCTTGTACTTCACGGGCGATTCTTTCTCGAGGAATTCCCGGAGCTTCGGGTCGAGCTTTCGCAGTGGATCGTCGGCGCTCGTGTTCGAGGCCCAGAGGTTGTCCCACCAGCCCATTGGTGCTGCGTAGGGGGACTCTCTTTCCCTTGGTTCGATAGTTGTATCTTTTCCAGCCAGTTGACTTGGGCTATTCCCTAAGGCCCTGTCTAATTGCAGGTTGGACATTCGGTCGATAGCTCTCCCTTATCGATAATCATGGGATGGTAATATTCCATTATCGAGATAATTCTATTCTTGTATTGAAGTTGAGCGCAGGTCGCCTTTTAAATCGCACTACATACCTTAGTGACTTCCTGGGAAGTCGCTTTAGTTACTCGGTTTATGGGCTCGTGACCTCCCTTTGAGCTGATCTTTTGGGATAATAAAAAGATGGACCTATGATATTGGACGGATACGTAAAGAACATACCCATTGCATGTGATACAGAACTAACATAACTTAATATCTTGAATGTGACAGCAAATATGATACGCTCTACTCCAAAACGTGATTCTAAATGAAGGAATACATGTTGATGATACCTTTTTGTTTTCCCTGTTCATTGGTAGCTCATATTGAAACCTGGGCCTACATATTAGTTAATCACGCCCTCAAGTATGTCTATGTTGTTGTCTTGGGATTGTCTCTGCTGATACTAGAGAAAGACGGGACCACATGGGATGCTCCGTGGAAGCCTTGCATCATTTGTTTTCTTGCAATAGACAAACGTACTTGCGTGATTCTTATGAGTGAACAGTAGAGCATTGCTACGAAATACGCAGATTTGCTCCCATCCCCGCGACGACTAAAGAGAACAGTCTACAGGACGAATCCGGGAATATACGAGACCGACTTGGGTGTATTTGAAGAATTTGAATTAGGGCGTCTGAAATTTCATCATGTGGGGTATTGAAAATACCAGATTCCCAGAGAGTTGGTCCCAAGATTCGCTAATCCCTTTGACCACCATTTCACATACAGTCAGGACCGTTCGATTCTTCATTTCACCCAAATGCTTCATCAAACACATCGAGACTCTCGTGGTGTGGTATTCTTTTTTTTCTCATTTCAGAACTACCAGCGTGCATCTCTGTGCCGCCGTTTTAGCCTATGAACCGTCCGTTCCGAAATTTCGTATCATGAAGAACCGTGAAGTAACAACGCCATCGATGCCCGTAAGAGTCCCTAAATCTAGAACTTGCTGAACTTCTTGACCGCCTTGCCGGTTCGGGGAAGTACGCGAAGAACGTTGAATCGTACGGTCTTGCTAAGGGGTCGGCATTGGCCGACAGTCACGTGGTCACCCTCCTCAACACTAGCGACGTTTAGAATCAGTTTCTATGAAGGAGATGGAACACTTACCGGAAAGCAGGGGAGCAGTGAGCGGCAATGTTCTTGTGTCGCTTCTCGTAACGGGCGTATCTATTTAATAAACACTTTAGTAAGAGGCTCAGGGATTGGTTCAAGGCAGATTAACTGACTTGCGGATGAAGTCTAAGACAATAGTTAGCGAACGGTCGTCTAGAATAGGTCTAGAATATCTAGGCCTAGGGAAAAGGTAGAGGCTAGGGAATACTCACGGAGGTATTCACGTCGGATAATGATAGTTCTGTGCATCTTAATCGAGACAACGGTGCCAGTAAGGATTCGACCGCGGATAGATACCAGTCCAGTGAATGGGCACTTCTTATCTGCAAATGGGAGTTAGTAATTCATGCTGCTCTGGCCACGCGATTCTACCCCTGAGTGCGCGTGTTCGACGGAGATTTCTGATCCAGCGGTGCTTCGTCCTTCCCTTCCCGAGCCCTGCAATACTATCTGCCGCAATTCTGGTCGCATGGGGTAGATTCTCGGGAGAACGACGATTCGACATACCGATGTACGAGCCCTCAATGGCCTGACCGCGCGAAGTTCCAGCATTAGCCAGTGCACCCTACATCATTTCCCGATGCAAACTCACAGTCTTTGGGGTCTTGAAGCCTAGACCAACATCTTTGTACCATCTCTATTCCACATGTGAGTTGATGCCCTGATCGATTGTCGCATACGTGCCACACACCTTGCCTCCCTTGCCTGTAGTGGGATTGTCAGCATAAACGGTCGATTGCGTGGAAGGTCCTGGCTAGAAATTACCTGGGCGGGCTGACTTCGCCTTGCTCTTGGAGTTCTGGGAGATATGAGGCTGCTTTTGGAAAGCACCTAACAGAATACAAGGGTTAGCTAAAACAAATCGCCCATGAATATGTGCTTTGGCAACATACGCTCCGACTGGACGGTCAACTCGGTAGCCATGGTTGCGAATTGTTGTCGAGGTCGCAAGGAAAGGTTGGCTTCAGGGTTGTGTGGTGATATACGGTTGGCGTCAGGATATCGCGGGACAATAGGTCGCAGTCGAAAAATGAAGCGAGTGTCAAATCTGAAGATTGTGTGGGCAGAAATTCGCTTGCGCACAACCACTTGTGGCGGCGCTATGGCCTGTAAATTGATAAGGCGTGGCTAGTGCTTCCCGATAAGCTGTTATCGCGGTGTTGGCTCTACCACTCATGCTGATGTACCCAGGTACCTTGTATATTGTAAATGACCCCACTTGCCCGCCTACATGGGTCCGCCACGTTAGGTGGGATAGGTACGTACCTTGGTCGCCTACCCGCATCATGTTTACAAACAAGTCCATTTCAGACGCGATCGCCAACTGGGAGAGGAGTTAACGTGCAACCAGCTTTATCTGCAAGCTGTTAGACACACGCAAAATTGTAGCCCCTTACCCATCTTTGAAAGTTCTTGATTCTGGAATCAAGTTTACAACTACCTAATCTAATATATGTTACTTTACTTCCAGTAATAATGCGACGCGCTGCTTTCCAACAAAAGTGGGCATTGTGATCGCAAAACTGTACAGAGAACAATTCGCTTTTAATTTCGTTGGCACCATTCATTCATTCCGTCATTTGGTATTCGGACTGGCACCAATATGTCTGGCAATTCCGGCGCGACTCTGCCGTCAACACGGCGACCGCGAAAATCAACCGGCCATTCGCCAGTTCGTAAGAGGATGGAGAAAGAAAATATCACAGTTGACCTGGCGAGCTCTCTTGCTGGTAATGCCAGCCGAAAGAAGTCGCGTAGCAAAAGCATGGGGCCCGGTGGCCTTGATGTCTTGAAGTCGGGTTCTGGCAATAGACGCGTGGTATGCATTTGGGAAACCTTATCTTGGATGCCATTCTCATACTAATCGCCGTGTAGTCGTTAGCCGCGCCCTCTAAACTTCCACCCAGGTCGATTCTCAAGCCTACGATGCCCCAGCTGCCAGAAATCCCGCCACACAAGTCAAAGGGCGCTTCTCGAAAGTCTCCGCCCTCGGGCACGGTTCAAGGCCTCGAGAAGCTACCCAACCCTTTCCAGAATGACGACTCTTCTTCGTCTGGAACCAAGGTTGCGCTGCGCACCGAAGAGGAGCAACAGGCTGCTGCTAAGGAGCGCGAAGCGAGAGAGAGAGCCGAGCTAGAAAAGGAGATTAAGGATCGACGCGAAGCACGGAGGAAGTCTCTTGCTAACCGACGTGTATCCTTTGCCGCCGAGGCGACCCTTCACACTTTCCACGACATCGAGTATATGCAGGATTCCACTACCTCGACAGACTCTACAAGGACGGCTTCATCGCTGGCACAGCCAGGCTCATCTGTAGAGGCCACTGACCCGCCATCTACGCCTCCAGAAAAAACTGAAGACTTCATTCCGGATTCCCCCGAAGACCAGCGGAGTTTGCATCAGAAGAATCGACGTAGAAGCTCTGGAGTGTCGGCAATTGATCAAGATGACCTAACCCTCGCTTCGAGTATCTATAGCTCAGATTCTGAGGCAACCGAAGGTGTCACCGAGATACATGAAGAAATCGGATCCGATTCTGGTAGTGACTCGGACATTGATGGAGTAACCATGGATCTTGTCGATGAAATGACTGGCACGTCTGTTGCATCTGCTATGTCAGCTCGGTCAGTCTTCATGGATGGAGGCGATGACACTCTTGACGAGGCTCTCAGATTAGCTACACGAAGGGCGGAGACGCGTAGAATTGACGATGAAGAGGAAGTTATCCCATCCTTCGGTTGGATCAAGAAGCCTGGACAGAAGCTAGTAGCCCCGTCTAATGAGCAAAGCAGTCAGCTAGATCCAACACGAGATGACGATGAAAATACGGCCCCCATGGATATGGAGATCACAAGGGCAGTTGGAGGCATCATAACACCACGGGATAATAATCTCGAGGAGGAAGAGCTATCTATGGATGTTACACGAGCCTTTGGTGGCATACTCCCGCCACAAATCCAGGCTAGAATTGAGGAGCCTGTCGATAGATTTGGGGATAACTCGGCGGAAGATGCTACCATGGAGTTCACTACGGCAATTGGCGGGATAAGGAATGGCGCGCATACCGGCAATTCATCTGTACACGATGAGGATGAAGACTTGTCAATGGAACTTACAACGGTGATAGGTGGTGTCGTATCTGCAGCTCAGTCAAATCTTGCGAAGCGAAGAATTTCGCTTGCCAACCGTCGCACATTGCCAAGAGATGGGGAAGCAACTATGGATATGACAGTCGGATTAGGCCGCATTATACCAGCTGACGACGAAGATGAAGTAGATGTTACGATGGGCATGGATATGACGACAGCAGTTGGCAAGATTATCGACGATTCTTCTCCAGCCAGAAATCAGACTGAAGCTAGACAAATTATGGAACAAGAAGTCGATGTGCCAGACGGAGATATTGCATCAGCGCTGCCATCAAAGGATGATCTGCCGGAGATTAATGCACTCAGAAATATTTCAGAAACTGAAAGTCCAGGTCTTCTCCCATTTCGGGGCAAGGGACTTCGCCATAGTACCAGTCGAAGGGCCTCAGAAACCCCCAAAGGGAAATCCCCTAAACGTGATGGGTTTCTTTCTAAGCGCAAAAGCCCCGGAACGCCGGACCTACCTACCACTCCTCAACAATCGAGTCCGATAAGAACACCGGCCTCGCTGCTACCACAGAGACGTTCTCTCTCACCCAATAAAGTAGCCTCGAACTCGGTTAATATGACACCTGGATCGGCTACGAGACGCAGATTGCGATCCTCAATATTCCAGCAAGACTCAGCTACCGGTATCACAACTCCACAAATTGTTCTCACGCCTCAAAAGCGCCAGCTTTCCGGCATCGGTGCTGATAGGTCCGGGCTTGGATCACCAAAAGTCACCGCCATCCTTGACCGGCGGGGGTCTATTGGTGATACTGCTGGACCGTTCGTGGCCCGAGAAGGTTTCAGGACTGTCAATTTTGCAGAGCCACAAATCATGGAGGATGAGCTCGATTGGGAGCACCGACAAGAGCAAGCCAAGGAGAGCGAGCACAGTCTTAATGGAGCAGCTAAGGGTGATGATGATAACGGCACGGCAACACTAAAGGATATGATATCAAGTATGACTCCTAAAAAGAATCCTCTAAGAGGCCGGAAGAGCCTGCATGTTGGTAGCGCTAGTGGGCTACTTGGTAAAAGACCTGCTGAACTTGACGAAGAAGATGATGATTATGATCGAGATGGGGTCAAACGGCTTAAGAATCACCAAAGCAGCCCCGTTAAAAACATCCGACTACGCGCACCGCCCTCGAAAGAGGAGACCACGGGTCGCACTCTTCGATATACTGACAAGGCGTTGGGGCTTGGGAATGGGAGTACCGCAGCGCCTTCTTTAACACAATCACCTAACAAGGAACTCAATCTAGCATCTTCGCCTCAGGGAAACAACCGTCTCAAGGATGCATCATCTGAGCAACCCACCAGCACATTCACCTTCCACGACCCCATTCCGTTGTCAAATCTTGAAGGCGAGGACACTAATGGAGAGCACATTCATCTCCAGGACTTCTTGAACATGACCAGCATCCGGTTTATGGAATTAACTACTACAAAGCGGAGACACACTCAGGCTCCTAGCACCCAGAAGGACGTCTTTCGAAGGGAGGAGGATCTCTCTTTGGAGCGCTGTGTCATGGCTGGTGCTTGCACCGTCCCGATGCTCGAACTTTACCAACATGTAAGACTGCTCTATACCCAAGATATACTATCAGTTTCGAGTACATGCTGACCTCTAATACTAGTCTTGTCGAGAACTGAAGAAGTACATTTCAGAGGGTCGAAGGATTGTGCGAGAAATCGAGACGGAAACTTTTGAGGAGAATCCACCTCTTTTCAAAGAGTACATGACAGCAACACCAGAGTTCAAAACTTTGATGGACAGCCAATTCAAAAACGTGAAAACTCACGCACGGTTGCTCAGCAAAGCTATGTGGTATGAATGGCGCATGAAACTTCAGGATGGACTTAAGGAAGGCCTCGAGAAAATCTCAGAGGGTATGATGGCAGACGAGAAACTCTTACAAAAGCAACAAACGCTCCTCAACTCCAGTCTCCCTCCTCTCATCCAGCGATTCGAGTCTCTGGCGACTGAACATGAAAACCTTGAAGCCGTAGCACAAGAGCTTGCGGATTGCGACCCAGCGGACCTGGAAGCTGCACGCGTAGAGCTCACCCAAATCGACTCAGATATTGAGATAAAAAAGCGGAAAATAGAAGAGCTACAGAGGCAGCTAGTCGAGACGCAGTCAAACATTGACACGACAATGCAGAGGAAGCAAAGCTGCGTTGCTGATATTGGAGAAGCCGAAAAGGTACGGGAGGAATGCAGAGGATGGACATCTAACGAAATCAATTCTCTCAAAGGTCAGTTTACTTTATCATTATCTCATTCTTGAGCTATATCTAATTCGATTGCAGCCAAAGTTGATGAGCTGGAGAGGCAATATGGATGGGCCATTTCGGGTATCGCCGGTACTATCATTTCGATGACATACGAGCGCGAGATTGAGCTCGTGTTTGACATCTCGTCATTCTCCGGAGGCAATTCGAATTCGCAGATTGACCTCCGGTACATTGCAGCCAATCGCGATCGCGATCCACTGCCGCCATCGCCCGAAAAGGAATTCTTTGTCCAGTGCATCAGGGATCACGTGCGAGGCATGGCGCAAGCACAGACCCAGATTTACACCGTGTTGCGTGTGGTTAGTGGTGCATGGAAGAAGGCCAATCATATCGAGGAGAATGTGCGCCTCCTGAATTGCACCTTTCCTACCAACATCACTCGGACCACAGATTCCTCCATTGCAGTCCAATCCACGCTTCTCTTGGCTCCTTTGGAGACAAAACTGGAGATCATGCTTGTACTACATGGTCAACACACCCGGGGCGGCCTACAGGTATTAATTGCCCCTCAGGCGCGAGTTGTCTATGGAGAAAACTTCAAAATTGATAATGTTGTTGAGTACCTTGCAACCCGTATTGGAACCTCGGTGACCACCGAAGGAGAGCAGGGTGGGACCGAGCCTTGGTGCGATGCTATCGTCGAGTTACACGAGAGATTGTTGGCTCGAGGGCGAAAGTAAACTATGACATGTTCTCTGCCTTGCTCTTCTAATGCCGTTACGAATTACGAGACTTGATGTTCCCCGTGGACTTGCGGCGGTGAGGGGTGGAGTTTTTTATGTATTGTTACAATATACCTCTATGCTAGGATGTTATTTGCCTGATTTGACGAACAGAAAATAGTTTCTCGTTGATTCATGTTCCACATTCCCTATGTGAGGTGTGAAGCTATTTAGCGCGAAGTCGAGGCGGTCGAGCCACCTCAATCTTCAACCAGAACGGTACCTAGGTACGCGTACCACGCGCCATTGAGTGACCTTGCAACGGTATCTCTCTGACCACACTGCGTATAATCTAGGTATGTACCTAGGTACATATTCACCTACGATTATACCGAAGAGAATACTTCAAGAATAATAATGTGGCACCCACGCACACGTATTTAGTTCAGTGACATGGTACGTATATACAAGGCCACAGACTAACAAGGCGCCGTATGCTCGGCCAGGCCCATAAGCATTATTGTTCTTACAATATCACGTCCCTTCAAACCAGTACTTGACATGTGGGCATGTCGAGAGATAAGCCACGACGTTAAGTAAAAAGCAGAGTATACCATCTCTCCAAGAAACGTAGATATTACTATATCTCACAGCGTACTCTGCCCAGGAGAAGAGGCATTATATACTTTGCAATCTATTATGATTACCTACTTATAAACCCAAAGTCTAGGTAATGCTATTTTTTAATCAGTGGTCTCAATTGGAGGGGCTGGAGCTCTTTAGCTGAGAGACTTTAGTCATCAATAGGTACTAGATCAGCTCAATGGAACAATACAAGTCATCGACAGATATACACATAGGTACATGCTGTGTTGAATGGGTTATCCCACATGTGTGGTCCAGGCAGGTTGATAGGTACGTAGGTACCTGGACCTCGTGACCACAACGACACCACCACAGAGTTTGCTTCTGAAGCCCACATCCCATCTCTTTATTTCTCTCTCTCCCTCCCTCCCTTCTTCTTCTCTTCTCTTCCTCCTCTCTCATCTTCATCATTTCCGTACTGCCTCGCGATCTGATTCCCAACGGTATCATACACACGCATGCACACAGTCACTCATACATACACATACCAACGCTCACGAGATACTATTTTTGTCTCGTCAATTTCTCTCCCTTATTGATTGACATCGATTTTCACGATGCTTCACTATTCAGCTGCCCTTGTGGCATTCGCTGTCGCCCTCAGCACCTACGTGCACTGGGCTGATAGTAAGTATCCTCCTCACCTATCCTCCCGTGGAGGGCCGAAGATCAGCTGGGCATGTATCACACAGTGAGGAGAGCATGATGCATTTCAATCGTTCGTTTCTCATCCTCACGGAGAATATTACTTGCTCGTGTTGCGTCCCACAACACATCCCACGTATTCTGCAACTCATGAAGTAGTGAGTCTAAGAGAGTGGGTTGCTGACTTTGATACAGATCTCTCCTCCTTTTTGTGGGCAGCCATGATCATCGTCGTGCTGGCGTACAAATCCGTTGTACACCCACTAGTTATCGTCATGCTTTTGGTCACGGCTCTTTGTATCTTGCTCTTCGCCCTCATCGCCAACTCTCGGTTGTTCGTCTATGCTGTCCTCCTCCCGGTACTACTGGCCACATACACTGGCAAGTGGCAGCATGCCCTCTGGTTAGGGCTGCTGGTCTATCATCTCCGGATGGCTGGCCCATGGGGCATTGTCTATGTTCTCTCACAATTTCTTATCTTCACGGGGCTGAAAGCCATATACTCGCCTCCGAAGAGACAAGGCAAAGCTTGGTCTTCGATCCTCAGGCTATTCAATCTCAGTATGGACCCAATCATTTCCTGTATTGATGAATACCACGTCCACATCCACCCAATCGTCCTGCTGCTCTCCCAATATCTGTTTGGATTCCTCGACATGGTGGTATACATCGTCGGACAGGGTGTGAAGACCCTCATCTGGGAATTCACGGAAAGTTATGCCTGGTGCCCTGACTGGAAGCTCGAGGACTACAAGAGAGCAGACGCCAGGCTACACGCCGAAAGATTAAGGAACAAAGTACCCCCGGAACTTGCGCGTCTTCAGAGGGAGTGGGCTCAGGAGAAATACCACCAACCCGAAAGACCAGTGCAACCTCGACAAGAGGTCTACTCAATCGCAAGTAGACGGGCCCGGCGTGCACGTGCGGTTTAGAGCGCCCATTTGCCTCGCCAGGATTTTGTTTACTACCGCCCGCCAATCTCATATCCCCCTTCCGGATTAAACTATCAGACGCGACCAGCTGGGTTCAGCGTAGAATTCCTCACTAGCATCGGATATTTTGCAACACAGAACACGTCTCAAGAACTTGTTCCTGTCAATGGGTATTCTGCAACACAGAATATTTCTCAAGACCTCGTTCCTGTCAACGGGTATTCTGCAACACAGAACATGTCTCAAGACCTCGTTCCTGTCAACATGTATTCTGCAGCACAGAACATGTCTCAAGATCTTGTTCCTGTCAACCAGAACCTAATTCCTACACATGTCCCAGCAGAGCCTCTTGCGGTTAGTATCTATCAACCCCCAAGCCAAGATTTCCGCCCGATTATTCGACAGCCGAACCCCCCCAATGTCTTTGGAACAGTCACAGCACAACAGCCCTCCTTGCCTGAACCCCTCAAGAAGACAGTTGCTTTCTCCGATCAAGCACGGCCTGTCGAACCTGACCCAATGGACGTTCAGGATGACCAGAACGACGAACTAATGGAAGACTTAATGGACGAGCCAATGGAAGAACTCAACAGCCTCTTCAAGGGCCTTGAGATTACGTCTCAGGACGATGATGGGTCAATGAACGTCGACTACCAGCCATCCGCTCTAGCCTGGGTCTATGGTGAACGCCCGTTGGTTCCATTATATTTTCATGTTCCTCATACTTCCGTCGCTCCGGTATATTCTCATCCTTCTCATACTTCCGTCCCCTCATTTCTAGTCCGTCACGTCGACCCAACCCCCCCTCCCGTGGTCAGAGATATCTCTACCACCTTGGATATGGTCCCCACAGTTCCCGAGGTTCTCATGGTTCCCGAGGTTCTCATGGTTCCCGAGGTTCTCATGGTTCCTGAGGTTCCAATGGTCCCTGAGGTTCCAATGGTCCCTGCGGTCCCTACAGTTCCTGAGGTTCTCATGGTTCCTGACGTTTCAATGCTCCCTGCGGTCCCTACGGTTCCTGAGGCTCCCATGGTTTCTGAGGCTCCTATGGTCCCTGAGGCTCCTATGGTCCCTGAGGTTCCTCTGGTTCCTAAGCCCGCCTCAGCCCTATCGGTTCCTCAACTGGCACTACCGGCCATTCCAGAGGTCCCTAAACGGGTGCGGTCGTCTAAGGCTACCGCTTCAGCTGCGTCTCGGGTTACTCCTCCATTTCCTGCGCCTCCTGTCTCGGCACCTCCGGCTTTACCGACCTCTCCTCCGTCTCTTCCTCCCCCAGAGCCCGCGGCTATATTCACAGCCCCGATAGTCCCACCCAGCTCTGCCTTTGACTTCTCTGCGCCGCCTTTCCCTGCTGCACCTATGCCACCTGCAGCTACACCCACATTCCAGACTGCTCCCTCGACCAACATTTTCCAGTTCACCGGTTATGTTGCGCCCGTTCCTTCTCCTAAAACAGAGGATCAAGAACTAGAGGATCAGTTATATGAAGAATTTATGGCAATTCAGACTAAGGAGGAGCTCGCAGTTCCATCTGGGCAGCCAGCCGAAGGATCAAGCCAAGGGAACGATACGTCAGTTTCTGGACCTTCGCGAGTAGCGGAGACGCAACCGGCCCCTTGCCCTCCAAAGCGTACTGGAGACTTAAAGAAAGAGCTAAATCAGTTGCATAGCCAATTTCACGATTTTGAGAAATTGGTAGCTTTTATGTGTCCAGCGCCAGCCGGGGCGGCTAACGTGCCAACGTTGCCGTCGTCAGAGTTCACGGTGCCGTCGTTACCAGCGTCAGGATTTCACATACCTAACGTACCCTCGTTACCGTCGGCAAACCACGATGTGCCTGCATCTCCATCGTCAGACCTCACCCAGCTTGACGATGACGAGTTCAATAGGCTCCGTTCGGAAGTAGCCGAAGGTAACGAGGAGAGTCAGGTAGCATTCTCCGAAGAGGACATACGGGCACTAGATGCCGTCCTATTCGAGGAGCCTCGTCCTGACCCAGGTCTAGACATGGGATATGGACATGTGCCTGACCCATCACAAGCCTATGTTGATGACCCGGAGGACGTCGCCAAGGCCATGTACAAGCCGGACCCAAACCCACGGGCCATAAAGCGTCGGGGTTGAGCGTTCCCTTCTCCTCAGTGAACGACCTCTTCCTCTCCCCTTCGACCTTTCTATCATTCTCTCTAAGAAATCTCCCTTCGGGGTAACAGGTTGTACTTCCGGACCTCATTTCCGCCCTCTAGTTCTTCGTCGCGTTCCATGTTTCGACTCGGTCCCAGTGTGATTAGTAGCGCTTTTTGCGAAAGCTCACTGGGTGTCCGAGAAGGGCTGGCCGGCAAGTTCTATGGTGGTCTCTGGATTTCCACCTGACTATTTCTGAGATACCGCTGTACATGGGCCACGGTGCTGTGAACTTGTGGTGAGAGGCTCGTCACTGATTGTTGTGCTGGGGGTGTCTTATGCCCACCTAGGGTTGCCATATCGACAATGTCTTGCTTGTTCTCCTCCTCGCAATGACATTCGACTATCCATACTCTTCGACGATTTTTCGTCTGTTTCTATTTGCGTGAGCTAACGAGTAACAATTATTTCACCAACGCTCGTTCTATTGCCTCGCATTGGCCTTGGAGCCTTCGACCGATTTCGCTTTCCTGTTCGATTATTTGCTTTCCTTGGTGTGACTACTTGTCTGCCTTTGTATGGATATTGTCAACGTTGATTGTCCGAATACCTCTTTCGCTTCTCTTCGAATCCGATCAGAGGCTTGTCGTTATATTTTGAGAAAGGCCCCAACAGATTGATCATTAGTAAGTTTTACCGGGCATCCAATCCTCCGTATCCCTGAGCTGATCACTGTGCTACAGTAAAATTATTGAAGCTGGCTACCTTCTGTTGGACGATAACGACTGAAGATAATCTAATACTTGCATCGAAATTGGTCACATTCACCACCTAGACGGTCTTCAAGCTTGAGGTTTACGCTAGATGCTACGGTCGCCGCATATGCCTGGGGGAGCGAGCGCAGTCTTGAGACTCTGTGCCGTGGCAATATGCGACCGAACCTCGAGACCCTGGAGCTTGGCCGCATCAACATGAATCATGTCGTCCTACCACATGTCCTTGCCATAATACGCCATCCACATGCACCCACGGTGTCGGACTTCAGGATGTTAGACAATGACTTCTTCTGGTATCATGATACCTTCACCGCCTTCCCACTAGTCGAACCTGCCCCTGATAAAAAGCAACAAAACGCCGGTGTGTTTATGGGCGTCGACAATTGGATTATGCAGGGCCAGATTGATCGTATGCTCGTCGTGGGTACCGCTGCCGCCGTCTAGAAAGGAGCAGAGGCTCGTCATCGTCTAAATGCGGCTGGTGTCGTCTCGTTTGTCAAGCTTCATCCATACCACCTCGCTTGCTCTCGAATAGGCTGTCGTTGCCGTCACTGTGCACGGCGGCTACTGGTTCCGCAGCACCTTGTCGGGTACGTCTATTGCTGACTGAGACACGGTCAGGCCCTTCTGGTACTCTTCTTCCAATGCCTTCTGTATATCGAAGTCGAGCTGCCGTTCCTGTTTTATACGCTGAAACCTACGACGACACCGTATATATATATATATATATATAAAGGTTGATAGCCGCATCGACCTACGCACAATACCAACGCCCACCCCTGTTTTTGGTTTGACTTGAATTGAAGGGCAGAGGACACGCTGCAAGATCTTGAATCATTTGCGCGGATGCAATCGTCATTTGTGCCACCTCAACAACACCTCATGCTTCCCTGAGCAATCAGTTACACTCCCAGTCACACTCCCACCACCCAATCAAAACCAACCACATCATTCCGATCCGGACTACACTGTTGGGCCGGATCGAGGCTTACTTACCCGACGGACGAGGTCAACCCAACAAAACCAAGCGCCGCGCCGCCCCGAGAATAACAACAACAACAACAACAACAACAAAAAAGAACACTCCACAAACTCGCCGTTCTAAAGAGAAGACGAAGACGGCCCTTCCGCCATAGTTCACCGAACGTCCGATCGACCCAGATTCATGTAGACTACCACCGACGCTAGCTGTCACGCCGCCAGAGAGGTCAGAGGTGCCGGGTCAGTGTAGGAGACGATGTTTCCACGCCGCCGCCTCGCTCCCCGTTAGGGGAAAGCCACTCTGGATGTGCAACCCAGAACAAACACCGACCGCAGTTTGCTCGCTTCCGCGGCCCACGAAGGTCGTATTGCAGCAATACCCATCATAAGTCGTACTTACCTAAGCTGCGCCTGCGTGTCCATTTCTTCTTTCTCATCCTTCTCTCCCTCTTTCTCTCTCGTTCTTCCCTCCCTTCCCTGCTTGGAAAGGGTGAGAGGGATGAGGTGATGGAGGGGAGAGCTTCCCTTTGTCTCGCTCTTCTTCCTTTTTTCTTTCTTCCCTGCTTGGGAGAATGGAGGGAAGAGGATCATGTGGCATAGAATGGAAGGAGAAGAAGAAAATAACAAACGCCGTATCAAAAGCAGACCTGGATTCGCTGCCCTGAACGCTCGAGGCCAAAGAGCCTCGCTGGATGGTGTGTGCTGGAGTCCTGACTTGTTCCCTGTGTGGCAGACAGCTCGACTGGTAGTGGTCTCTGATGAAGGGGAGGTTGGGTGTGAGGACAAATGGACAACCTTGCGGGGGCCTGATTCGGATTTTTGCTAGAGGCGACCTCGGCTGCAAGCGCGCGCGAGACCTCGTATGTCGGGTAAGTTTGTGTGTGGGTTTGTGTTGACTGTGCTCCAGTGCGTTCATCGCCAGCCCACTGCTTGTGGTCTGGCATATACAGGGGCTTGTGAGGCTGGCTACCATCTTCTGCTTGCAAATGGTCCATAGTTGCCACCGAGATGCGCAATCGCCCTTCGTATCTTGCTTAAGTACCTAGGTGCTCATCCCAGCATCAAACCGCAGGTGACGGACAGGTAAGTAGTCTTCGCACCCGACCCGTGCCCTTGATTAGTTCTCGCTAACCAATATTCTCGTAGAAGCAGAGGTAGTAGCTTAGGCTAGGCTCGTGGCTCCGTCTGTGCCACATGCTCATCATCCTGAGGTTCCAATGGTCCCTGAGGTTCCTGCGGTCCCTACGGTTCCTGAGGTTCTCATGGTTCCTGACGTTGCAATGCTCCCTGCGGTCCCTGCGGTCCCTACAGTTCCTGAGGCTCCCATGGTTCCTGAGGTTCCTCTGGTTCCTAAGCCCGCCTCCACCCTATCGGTTCCTCAACTGGAACTGCCGGCCATTCCAGAGGTCCCGAAAGTTCCTAAACCTGTCTCTTCCTTATCGGTTCCTCAACAGGAAGTTCCTGCGATCCCCATGGTATGCGAGAGGAGCAATACACGTCTTCAGGAAGGAAACATGGGGTAAGCCGTGCGGATTTTGCTACAGAACTCACAAATCCAATCAGAAACATTGCGATCCCGTCAAGTGCATCAATTGCCAAGGTAATCATCACGTTCGCCAGTGCAAGAAGAAGATCAAACCGCTTTTACCAAAGATCGAACCCAAAGATTCGCGAACCTTGATCGGTTGGGATACAGATCGTAAATCTAAGAAACAGCCCACTTCTCGCGCGACCAAAGCTCGTCGTACTATTCGAGAAATAAAAGGTCAACAAGAAACAGCCGTCAAGAAGTTTACTGAGAAAGATGTCGCAGTCGACCCTGCAAAGCTCGACGAAGCCCAAGCCCGTATTCAACAGCATATTAATAAGAAGCGCCAACAATTTAAACAGCTTAAGGCCGAGGCTAAAAAGAACAAAACCAGCTTTAAACAGCCCGAAGTCGAGACACCCGCGTTTACATTTACCGATGTTCCACCTCCGACAAAGATCAAACTCGCAAAGTACAACACAGACAACCTCACACGAGACGCTGGCTTGAGTACTGTCATTGAGAATGTCGCTCTTTACGCTCGGCGACGCGTTCACGAAAGCCGGCTTCTTCCTCACCTTCTCAGCTGGCGCTCCCTGCGATCCCTGCTTTATCAAGAAGGCCCGGTCTATCCACCTAGTTCGCACATAGAAGTAATAGGTGAGTCCACATCCATATTCCTATCATTTGCCTTTCATTGCTAACTGGCTACTATCAAGGGTCACTGTTTCGTTATGTCTTCTTTCCTCGAGGAAAACGCAAAACAATCTACCACTATCACCTAGAAACAAGAAAGAAGCGAGGGAAGGAAGGCCACAACCATACACAACTCTGATGCCTTCTGCTTCTACAAGATAAGGATAAGAGGGAGACGTACTCTCTTCTACAAGTTGTATTTCTTTCAGTTCACTAGAATTGAGGGTCGGCAATTACAGAGTCGACGCTATCTGCGCGTTACATGAATGTCCAGGAGTGGATGAAAGAAGAATGAGCGGATGTCCTAGGAGGGGGGACAACAGCAGCGGGTTGCGTCTTGATGGGTTCCTCGTTTGCAGAAGAGAGCACCAAGTGTATGGTGTCTCTATCTCCCTGTATAAAATCGGGGAAGCGGTCATAAAGCTGGACTGGGATTGATAGAAGCAATGAATGAATGAATGAATGCTCACCAACAAATATGTTTCTCGAATTCCCTATCTTCTATGGTATGTGATTTGTATACATATGTAAATTTTAACAACACATCGAAACTGAATTCCTCGTCCCTATGGGAAGAATTGGCGCGATGAGGTATACGATTCGATACTAGATACCCAGGATACTTCTAATGCTGCGGCATAGACAAGGCCACTATCTATCTAGACTTAAGCTTAGTCCAACCATTGGCGCTCTTCTCCCCCTTTTCACGATCCTTGTCGTTGGAAACTGGACTAATAATGGCCGGGGAATTATCGCTATTTCCACCACTTTTAACGGTGTTAACGCTCATGTAACTCTCGAAGCCGAACCGGCCACCCCGCTCGCCAAATTTTGGGTTTGGTCGAACCCCACCGACCAGAACTCCGTCATCACCATCATCCGGGGCCCAAGCGTCATCGTCAAGGACCTCCCATTCCGGAATAGGGTTCTCGTGGTTGAGTTTGGATTTTAACTTGTCCATGAGCTTGATTGGATTTGGTAGCTTGAAGTTTCGTGTCAGATCGTTTCCTGCAGCGCTACCTAGGAAGGTATGCGCGCTCCCATGAGAGTACCGCCCCATCCGAGGCGCGACTTTACCGAGTTCGGTAGCTTCATTGCCCTCGTTGGTGACAACTTGGTCTCCGACGTCGTCAGCTATCTGCTGTGGGTTGCGCTGGAGAGATGAGTTGATGAGGAGGTTATACATATTTCGGCCAATACCAGCAAAAGTGTCAAAGTGACCATTGTTATCACCCACAGCGACACCTTGAGTCCGGCACAGCCAAACGATATCATAAGCGAGGAGACAGACAGCTTCAAGAAAGGCATTGTAAGTGGATGGGTCTTCCTTGGCGAGTGTTGTAAGGGGTTTGTCGATAAACAGTGGCCTTGGGAAAGGAACATTCGCGAATTGTCGATCCCGTGGATCTGGAGGTATGGGCGATGAGCCAGGAAAAGCTACTTCGCCGTGTTGATATGATGAGCTCAGAGAGAAGATGGTAGGCCGGGGATAGTCATTATGGGGTAATGTAATCTCTGCCGGAAGACGAATAGCTAGGTAATGCGAAGCGAGGAATAGTAAATGAGTGATATGGCTGAGAGACGCCGATATAAACTCTGGCTGAACACCTTCTAGATAGTTAGCTTGCTTGCGTAGGAGCTCAAGGAGGGAGGAGAATGTCGTACTGTTCATGTTCTGCAGATCGACTATATCAACCCCACCGATTTTATACTCGAAGCGCACCGGATTCCCACGTCGAACACGTTGCAATCTGTAGAGCTTGGCTACTTCCATGCAGAGGGCAGCCTTGTACCGGGTCATGTTCTCATATTCCCTGTCCCAGTTATATTTCTTAGCCGCGATGGCCTTTCTAATCTCATCTATCTCCCTATTCCGACGCGCAGCCACCCCTCGAGACGCATCGGCGAGGTCAGAGCTTCTACGTGCGATGAGGGCTCGTCTATCTTCGATTTCTTTCTTGGCCGCAGCAACCTCGTTCCGCAGCCTATCGGCCGATGCGATTATGCGCTCGGTCCTTTCTCTTATCGTGTACTCCTCGGAGGCGCAACTCTCAATGTAGGCCCGCGAAGGCCGATGCGGCGCAGGAGAGGCAGCGCTGGCATCGTTGTCGGACAAGACCTTGTTCACTTGGGATTCAATCGCTTCCGCTTCCATGAGAATCTTGGCATTCGCGATGCGTCCTTCGTATAGTGCATTCCGAGCATCGACAACACATAGAAAAGGCAGGCGCTTCGGGTGGTGCGCTCGTTCACAGATATCGCAGTTCATGGTGGGCAGTCGGTAGGCAGCGACGTCGGCTGAAAGATGGAAATGGGAAATAGAACTATGGATGAGTGATCAATCTATGGAGGGTAACCTGCTTCCTTGGTGGCAGTATGTGGCGGGTGCTGTGAGAGTATAGTAAGCTAGCTGCATATCTACTGAGAACCGAATCGGAAACTCGGGATAGCTTTCGGCCTGAGGCTATGCTGAAGCGTGAGTATAATGGATGGGATTGTAGGCACGAGGCACGAGGCGCGAAGCACACGGCTATATAGTGGATTTGTTCGAGATGCGATGAGCTGAGCGAAGTCACAGGCAGACAGACAGGGTTCGTCTTGTGACGTTAGAATGTGTGGGTTCTTTGACAGAGCATAACGGGCGGATACTAAGCTATATGCGGTATAGCGCAATACCGGGGAGGATGTATACATGGGTACACATACTCCTAGCAAGGTCCTATGTAGGTTAGCGTGGTTCAACACTGTTGTTCCCGAATCCCAAGTGCCTCGTCGGCTTCATCCGTCTTTAATCTTTAATTGATCGGGTCAATTTTGGGCTGCTACGGTTTTGCCTGCTCTGTGCTACTCCTCCGTGTTGAATGCCGCACCTTTTAATTGAAGCGTTGCACATCGTCCCGGTTCTCCCATTTCATTAGTCAATTCATTCCTCAGCTTCGAGTTCAATTGTCTCGTAATCGTGGGCCAAAGAGCTTTTAGATAACAGGTCGCATTAGTGTAACCAACTCATTGTGTATTATTTGCATTCGCCGGCCAGCTAAACTCCCACACTACACTTTCATGCTAGGCGACCATCTAAGGCATTCTGCTCATCGAAATCAACAGGATTAATCACCTAGAAGGCAATTAAGTTTGTCCAGAATGTCCACAACACCTAGATCTTCATCCCCTGCCCAAATGCCTCGCACCCCGGAACGCGCTATGATGGACCAATCCATGATGGTCGAGCCATCCAGTCAGATAGAAGATACCGTACAATCTCCCCAAGACACCACTGTCAGGCTGAATCCTCAGGCGGCCCTTGACTCGCCTCCTCGCACTCAGGCGCTGAAAGGCGAGGAAATTGCTAATGGAGCACACCCCAGAGCCTATCAACAACACTACCGTCGGGCCCAGACCCCTGAGACACAGAAGCGGCGGAGTGACAGATCTGAGATGACTAGCCCGGGCCATCTCGCGCCATTTGACTGGGAAGACTTCAGGGACCGCTACGAACAGGCTCTTCAAGAAGCCGACGATAAAGAGAAAGAGATGCTTGAGGAATTTGGACAACTGGTCAAGGTCTGTACATCCATCTTCGCAACGGCGAGTCGTCTCACTGACTATCCTGCCAGTACTTCAACGTCTGGGCTTCTGCATCATCAACCCACGACAACGAGAGAGCGGCGAAAAGGTCAGTTCAGGTGCCCCTTGGTTGTATATGTACTAGTTTAAAGATTCCTCTAAAACGAGACATTCTATAGGCTACAGACGCGCGAGCGATATGTCAGTCTCTCTGAACAGTCACTGTCTCAGAAGAAACAACACCGTAGGTTTTGCCCCAACCTTGCCACGCGAAACAAGTATGCCTGACTTATTGTTGCATCTTAATTAGTTGCCGAGGTTGTGAAAGCCTTTCAAAGCGCGTTGGCACTCCTGAGCGCGACATGAATGATGGGACAATGTCCTCCTCCGGTCGTGATTTTCCCCAGCTTTTGTTCCTGGATTGAGCCGATTTAACGAATATTCGGCATTGCCAACGTCTTTTTCTTCACTAAGTGCATCCGTGATGCAGAAATGCTCTATAGTCGTGGTACGTCCGTGTTTATGGTTTGCTCGGTGTATTATTCCTGATGAGGTCATTCACCCCGGATTCATTGGGTTATCTGGTAATGAAGATGAGCACATGACTTACGATTGCTTATGAATTATGACGATGTGCGTACCTACATACGAATATTAAGTTACCTATGCTTTACTGAAATATAGTGTTCTCTTTTATCTGCTTCCTCCTCGGGAGTCTTATGTTATTCCCTTAGGCTACCCAGCTCAACTTGGAGGGTACGTACCCGACGTCGTCCTGCATGCTCTATAGAAATGTGGGACCACGCGTCGCGTTTGTGAGAACAGGACCCAACTAATGTCCCAGGTCTTTAAGGCACCTAGCAACCAGGTCCACCCGATCCTTCTTTTTGCTATTCTCACTCATGCCATCTGCCTTTCATGCGGGCGGTTTGAAAGCTACATCATGTCGGCCTCGCATGCCTCGAAGCCATTTAATGGGCCGGAGGTTTCTCAGGTATGTTAAGCTGGAATTTCTCGCATCTCTCTTTTTCTTTCTTTTTAGGCGTCGCTGACACTAACAGCCTGCAAGGCAGACATCGAATCATTTCTTGTGACGCACTTCTCCAACGAGGCCATCGGCCTCTTCGAGTCCCAATTCCTACGACCGGACCTCGTACACAACGGTGATACTGAATACTATTACGATAAAGGAGAAGAAGAAGAAGAAGAAGAAGAAGAAGAAGAAGAAGAAGAAGAAGAAGAAGAAGAAGAAGAAGAAGAAGAAGAAGAAGAAGAAGAAGAAGAAGATGGGTTGGGATACTATCCCGACGGGGTGAAACGCACTCTGACCGACGAACAAATCGCCATCTTCCGTCACTCTGAACTAGAAGCTTTACGTCGCGCTGAGAGAAAGGGGTTAAGGCAGGAGGCGTGCATATTGGAGTCCACGATGGACGCTGCTAGCGGAGAGGCTGTGCATACATCGTTAGAAAATGGGGGTTCCCTCGCCACCTCAGACGCCATGGATGATGCTGTTGAAGGTAGCGAGGACGGGGAGATTGAAACAGAGAAGCCGCTCCTGACCAAAGCTAAGATAAGGCGTCAAAAGAAGTTACGGTCTAGGCAAAAAAGAAAGGAGACCCAAAAGTTCCAACCGGAAAAGAAGCCAGATCTGCGTAAGAGGACGTGGGATATCGTCGAAGCTGGTATGGACAGCTTGCATTACGATGATCTTGGCGTGTCACAAGATCGTGACTCTGCATCAACTACGCAACGAAAGCAGATTTCCTATGATGATTGACTACCGTTTGCATCGGGGTATGTACTTATCACATGAAGCCTTTCCTACTGCCCCGCCGGCTGCGCGAGAAATTGGCATAGATAAAACTTAGTTTCAGGTCAGTAACTAGCTCCCTTATCGCTTTCGTGTCTGTCCACATGATGAAAACCTTAGTATCGTCATCCTTAGGCGGAAGTCAGTGAAACCCGCTTGATGTTGGCCTAGCTGACGGATTTTGGGTTTGGTAACTGGTACATGTCGAGATATTAATCTTCTCTCTGAAAATGGCAACATCTCTCCGTACATTTTTTGTATACCCATCAAGCAACCAAGCTAACTCGAGATTTGCAGCACACAACACATCTACATTGTTTGGTTACGACTAGGTATTGTAGCATAGCTGCGAAGCTGCTCCTTAGTAGTCTTTACAAAAACATACCCTTCAGCAGCACAATGTTGGGTCTGGATTTGACCCCGGCCGCTGAATCTCATGTTGAGACTTGGCGATAAGGCTTAGAGGACGCAGTAAGGGAGGCGTATAAGGGCACGGTCCGACGTTAAGGTAGGGAATGGGGAAGTAATTCCATCGATCCTTGCTAAAGTTGGGGATCAGCTTAATGCAAGTTGGCGAGGTTGGTACGAGCGTGCATTAGTAGCGTATATGAGCTCAATTTAGCAGACAGCCTCAGAGCTTGGTGCCCCAATCTGATTGATGAACAACAACCCTTGTTTGGAATAAATCACGCGTACATTTGAGAACGCTCTTCAGCTTTTATGTTAGACCCAGCGTCTATAAGTACTTACAGTAATAGTATCCTTGTATGATCACCTACTCAGTATGCGTAGGCAGACAATCGGTACGTAGATACTTAAAGGTGGGACTAGAGAGGCTAGCCGGGGCTGCCGGAGTTTTGCCGGGGCCTACTGCGCTAAGCTAAGTCCCTACCCCGCTGGGGGTGCATTCAGGACCAGGACTCATCCAGGACTCATCCAGGCAGACCCAGGCCCTAGCCTCCTTATCTACCTATATCGTATATCGTGCCTCAATCCTGTCCCACCGAGGTTTGCAACAACCAATCTGTCGCCGGCGCCCATTCGGGCAGTCCAACATTCCATGCTACACTAGTATTTTAACTCCGGACAGCATCGCACGCATCGCATCGCATCGCATCACAGGTCTCCCTGCACGCCAGTGGGACCAACCGTCCCGTCTGTTCCTACTATAGTTTATTCGTTCTGCGACCTGGGCTTGGCTTGACTTAGCATTGCAGCATCAGTTTTCCTTCCCCACCATCCCATCCTATCCTGTCCTATCCCATCCCCATCCCAGCCTTGCCCCGTCTTGTCCGTCGCCCAACCTTGTGTCGTCGTCGACGATACAGCCCCAGGCGGAATTAGCCATCATGGCGCGGGTCTACGCCGACGTCAACCAGAACATGCCCAGGACCTACTGGGACTATGATTCTGTCAATATCAGTGAGTGCAATGCCTCGTCTTCTGTCAATGTGCCCAACAACAGCGAAGCCCGCACCTCCAACGTCCTGCGCTGTCCGACGACTCTCGCCCGCTTGCCAATGGCTCTGTCTCCTGCTTATCCGGACGATCAATTCGTGCTAACCTGTGTGTATGTGCAGGCTGGGGAGTCTTGGAGAACTACGAAGTCGTACGAAAGATCGGTACGTCACAACCACGCGAATGCCGCCGTCCATCGGCCTGTGATATTGACCGGTGTTGCTTCTGATCTAGGCCGTGGCAAATACTCAGAGGTTTTTGAGGGCATTAACATTGTGAACTATCAAAAATGCGTCATCAAAGTGCTCAAGCCCGTCAAGAAAAAGAAGATCAAGCGAGAGATCAAAATCCTGCAGAATCTGTCAGGGGGTCCCAACATCGTGGCCTTGTTAGATGTCGTCCGCGACAGTCAGGTCTGTTTCCATCCTGTTCTTGCCCGTCTGAAGTCACACGCTGCGCGCCAGTACACGGCATTCTTGTGAGACCAGAGCGCTGATGTCTCATTTGCAGAGCAAAACTCCTTCTCTAATATTCGAGTACGTCAACAATACCGATTTTAGGAGCCTCTACCCCAAGTTTAACGACATCGATGTCCGATATTACATCTACGAGTTGCTCAAGGGCTTGGACTATTGCCATAGCAAAGGGATAATGCACAGAGACGTTAAACCTCACAACGTTATGATCGATCATGAGAATCGAAAGGTATAGTCTCCAAGAGCCCCACGGCGAGCCCAATTGCTGACTTTATAATAGTTGCGTCTCATCGATTGGGGCCTGGCGGAATTCTATCATCCGGGCACCGAATATAATGTGCGCGTAAGTCGCTATTAAGTGTCTTTTCTTTTGTTTGCGTGAACCATGATCTTTTTGTTTCTTTGTAGAGGAGAACGTGATATCAGATTTCCATCACTATTGATCACCATTAAGAATCGCTGACTCACGGTGGATCAGGTTGCGTCCCGCTACTTTAAGGGACCAGAACTGTTAGTGGATTTCCAAGAATATGACTACAGTCTAGACATGTGGAGCCTTGGCGCTATGTTTGCCTCCATGATATTCAGAAAGGAGCCATTCTTTCATGGAAACAGCAACTCGGACCAGCTTGTTAAGATTGCTAAGGTACTTGGTACCGATGACCTATTCGACTATTTGGACAAGTACGAGATAGAACTCGACCCCCAATACGACGAAATCCTAGGTCGCTTCCAGAAGAAACCTTGGCATAGCTTCGTCAATTCGGAGAATCAACGGTTTGTCAGTAACGAGGCAATTGATTTTCTCGACAAGCTATTGAGATATGACCACCAGGTTTGAGTGTCCCCGTTGCATATAATTTTCTACTGCTAACAGTTGCTCAGGAACGCCTTACCGCTAAGGAAGCTATGGCACATCCTTACTTTGCGCCTATTCGGGACGAGGCAACCCTCAAGCAGTATCTTAATGGTGCAACCGTGAGCTCGGAGACCTAAATGAGCTCAATAAGCCATGTCTCGATCCTGGAACAATGGGTTATCTTGCTAGCTACTTTTCCTTGCTCGAGATACCCGACTCTACGCTATCTACACACTAATGGTCACTCAACCGACGTCGTATTACGTACGAAACGCCTGGGTTCTCGCCCAAAACTTGTGGCGCTTGAATTGGCTCGTGGTTAACCGAGATCATTTCATGCTAGTTAGTCTTCTGCCAATGTAGATATCTACCGCGACGTCCCACGATACCTGCGCTGGGACCGTTGATGAAACCATCTCGTCCTCATATAGAGAGGACATCGATAGTACATAATGCAAAACACTTGGAGCTGCCCAAAACAATTGAAACCGCCCTTTTCACGCTCCTTTAACATATCTCTAGCCAAGGGGTTGGTGAATACCGACTAGATTTATTGTTAAGTTACTTGCGTTATGGAACCGACGTTCAGTGGGGCAGTGCAAGTGGTCACCATTGATCGCCTATTTTCATCCAGCGTCCTTTTTTCCGATACTTCCCCGGGGGTAACAGATTAGCCGAATTTATTTTACTCACATCTTTTCTTCAGCGAGTTGGCGTAACGACATTAGTGGTTTATCACATGGCGGTAGCTCGGGAAGTTTTATAACAACCATAACAACTACTAACAGTGAAGCAAGTAGCGGAGGTTAATTAGTACTATCTATATATGAATGATACTCTAAGCATTGAATGTCAAATTATTGGTAAAAATGTGAGTGTATTATTGAAGCCAATAGCTATGCGGAACAGGACTCGAGTTCTTGATACCTTGGAGTCTTTTGTTGGCAGCTTTGTGATTCCTTTATCCCACTCATGGTCCGGTCACCATGCCTCTCTGCAGTAGACGCAGGCAAATTTCAGATATGACAGCCTATCGGAGCTGTCGAGGTGTAGATTGCCTAATTGACCCTCAGTATTAACACGTATGGTCTAAATGACTTAGATGATTTTCTTGGGGGATAATATGAAGCTAGGCGATGTCAAGAGATATGGTTTATTTAATATTAACATCTAATACGTCAGTTAAAAATTCGGACGGTGGAGCTAGCATGCGGATAGCAAGGATGAAGAAAGGTAAGCCATAATTTAGCTTGAGGAGTAGCCTCTTGATGTTGTTTCAGCTGTTCAGGCTGGAAATCTCAGGTCTCGAGTGGGATAGAAGGATAAAGGAGAACGGCAGAGGAAGCTAGGTTAGGGAAGTGAATATAGGTAATGATCAACGCGCGCTGCCTTGCGGCTTTCTAAACAAATAGAACGAGAGAGTCCTAGGAGAAAGGATGTAACCACGCTCGTTTGGCTTTAGAAATACATACGTATGTATCGGGCTAAGAAAGCATCTTGACGTAGAATAAAACGAAGATGGGGGGGAGAAGGGGAGGGGGGGGAGGGGGGGGGGAGGAATTGTCCTACTAGGTTAAACTCCTGGTGCTTTGCAATACATAGTAAACATCATACTTTGAAGCTGAGTAATGATAATATACAGATGCATCGTCATGGCGCACTAACAAGGCCATAAACTTTCATCTATCAGTGTAGAGGTGAGTTGTATATGTACTCCTTCTCGACATAAGGTTTACAAGGACCTGCAGAGGTCCATCTGAGCTGCTAGGAAAGTTGGTATCTTATCATCTTCAATAAATATATAACATTGGGTAGTAACATGTAATATTGGTTCTTTTGCTAATATTGAACTGCCTATAACGTTAACCCACGAGCCAATATCCGTGGACACCATCCCGGTATATATTCTAGAAAGCTAAAGCTAATCCGTTCCCGACTTTGCGAGTAGGTAACTAGTGGGTGGTGTACTCGAGCTAATATTCCTAAGAAATTTATCTTTTTAGACCTATACGCAGCAGGTGAGGCAGAAGTCCCGTCCACATTCAAACCCATCCTCGCCACACCGTCGCAAGGTGCCATTGGGCGATGGCATCATACTTGGACTCCTTGCCGGCGTTGCGTGATGTCTCTTCGTGGGGCTGCTGAGCAAGCGTTCGGCGACCCTGCGGGCTAGAGGCGAGCTGTGTACTGCGCGATCCGGCTCCCGGCGAGTTTGGCTGCGGCCTTTGCGCGACTCTGTCGCTGGAGGCATATTTCTACTATGGCCGAGGCCGAGGAGTCCACTCGGTTTCCGCACGGACGAGGGAGGAGAACCAGTTAGAAAACTGTGCTTCCGAGTTCCGTTGCGGGGCGTGGAGAGTAGAGGCGGTAAATCATAGTTGTCATTATGGGTGTCCCGAAAAAAGGGGGAGAACAACCTTGAGCTCGTGCTCGAAAAAGAGCCCGCGATGCTCAACTCGTCATCGCTTTCATCATCGACGCCCTCGGGTATAAGGGAAGTGAGGGGGAAGCGCTTCCTTGACGGAGTACGATGGCGGCTATTTCGGTTATTCGCGCTCCTAGAGCCTTGTCTCCTTGTGGGAGTTGCAGGCACCGGAGATATTTTGGCTCGGGACGCATTTCTACTAGCTATCTTAGACCCAACCGGCGTTCCGAGCTCGGGGCTTGGAGACCTCCCTAAGGTGGTGCTGTGCTGGTCATCGCTCTCTGTCGGACGTGCTAGTAGTGGCAACGACCCAGACGCAGAAGAGGAATCTAGTACAGAGGAGAAAACCGAAAGGTCTTCATCCGGTAATTCTACAACCCCTATGGAAGGACTCTCCTGGACATCCTGGTGGTCTGAATCTAATCGTAGATCATCAACTTCAGCAACGAGCATGCTAGTGCATATTGACTGATGAGGCATACTTGGTTCTTCATCATCGCCTATCTCCGATGCTTCGAAGCTCGGGGTTAAGCTGTCTCGACCCGAACATGGGTCGGACTCCGTCAACTTAGGTATTACCGAGTTTTCGGGACTTCGGTTATCGCAAGAATTTACTACCTCTGAAGTGTGAAGCACGCTTTGTAGCCGTACAGTATCATAAAGAGCCACTGTGCTATCTAAGGCACCCGAGAGCATGGGAAGCACCTCATCTCCGGCAAAGCTTTGAGGTAGAGATCTCGGTTCATTTCGGGGAATATCTTCGTTTTTGGGGGGTGAACTTTGCGGCTTTGGGGATTTTACCATTTCGAGAACGGCCATTTCAGTAGTAGTAGTAGTAAGAGAGAAATCGGGCATTTCTGCTGAGTCATCCTCAGTGTTCTCACCCGAAACTTCTGCTAGAGACGCCGACTGTGCAGATCCCATCTTCGGGCTATGAGTGACAGCTTTCATTCCTCTTACACCTCGCTCCACATTCGTGATCTGGGTTGCTTGCTCTTCGTGTACACTAATAGTTGCAATTGATGACAGCTCTTGGCTTGGAGATACCATGCCGTCTTCATTGTCGCTATTCGATTCCTGTCCTATTTCGGGAAATATGTCTGGAATGTCATCCGAAAAGGTGTCCAACCCCGATCGAGAAAATTCCACCTCCCGGCCGGTTTCAATGTACATATATTCGAGGTCTTCTTCATCGTCCGACAAATTGTCCGTGCTGAAAAAGCCAGTGTGCTCCTGTGTGTGTTTTGATTGCTCCTGGGGTGAAGCATCAAATCTTGAAGGATCAATAGCATGCTTTGGAGCTTCGGCAATACCCGTAGGTGGCTGCTGCACTGCAGCTTCATCACTGTCTAATCGTAGTGATGTATGTGGATTGTCCGGGTATTGAGCAATCTCAATGCCTTCATTGCTGCTTCGTTCCATATCCCATGGTTGCGGACTCTTGCCAACTAGTAGCGCCGTTACTTCGGCGGGTTGCGCCATTATCGTTGGAGACATCTCTTTCCTTATCGGGATTATGATTTCAATTCTCCTTTCATTTGGTTGAAGGGCGCGAGTTTCGTTTGTGGGCTCTTTGTTGATTACGTTAGAAGCCTTGCGGGTATCTGACTTCTTTGGTGGTCCCCGTTTGTGATGTGAAGGAGATAGTCTATGCGGTCTTCTCGCCGTTTGATGGTACTGGGTACCTTCATCTTCATCTTCCTTAGCAGACTGATGAGGGGCTAAGGCATTACCCGTTGTGGGTTCCGTAATTATAGAAGTCGCTCTTTCTTTCCCCACGTCATCAGATCCTGCATCCAGCTCATCTTCGGTGGGATCAAGTCCAGAAAATGGCGGCAGCTGGTGGGAACTTTGACTTGATTGAGATGAACTAGATATAGAGGTAGTCGGTACGTGAACATTTTCGCAGTCTTTTAAACTGAGCAAATGTTCTTTTGCTTGACTACTTCTACCTAATATAATGTCGTCCTCTTCCTCTTCTGTGTCGGCGCTATTGGCCTTAGAAGTAGTAGAGGAGGCGCGTAGAAAAGACTTGGCCTTCACAAGTCTTCTTTCAGTGAGATTGGGTAGCCCGCCGAATGAGCTAGACCGACTACCACTCATCCCAAGAAGCGATCCGTATTGGTGGTGCGTAGGCTGAGCTGGCAAGTCTGGGGCTTGCCAGACTGGATCGATATGGCCGTTTCCGAGAGTAGAGAGCCGGAAATCAAAAGGAGGAGGGGTGCCATAAGGAGAGGAGAAGGCAAGGGATGATAATGGATGTGTGCCCAGTCCCTGAGGGTCATTCCAAGAAGAGTTGAACTGCAGCCTCTGACTGTATCCAGCGTAATTCACAGGTACTAGCGATTTTGATCGCGCCTTTTTCCGTTGGCCACCGGACTTCCCATTCAAGATTCTTTCTTCTTCTTCTTCTTCACCAGACAGGGAACCATCCGTGGCGCCATCCTTCCGGTTCTCCAGGGACTGGACATGGCCGTTGTCGACCTCGATCTCGTCGGTATAAAAGTTGATGACATCGTCGTCGCCGTCGAAGTCCCTGCCGTATTTCTCGAATATGTCTTCAAAAGTAGATTTAAGTCTTGTAGCGGCTCTTGCGCGTCCTTTGTCGAGCTGGTACATGGGATCCTGGGTAGTATCGAACTGGGCGGGCGTCATAGACAGCTCGTCTTGGTCTTCTTCGTCTTCGGCGCCGTAGGAAGACGGGCCCAGTCGCAAACGTTTTAAAGGAGGCTCCATATTGCACCGGACTGCGACCGCATGTCGCTTGCCATTTCACAATGAGTTGGGAAGCATATAGACAATACTATATTTTTTTAAAAATAAAATGGCAGTCCTTGGCCGTATGCGAAGGGCGAGAAGAGGCTTGGATACAAAGGAATTTGTTGTTGATAATGCCAAAGGGCGGCCAATTACAATCGCAGTAACTATCGCATCTTGCAAGCAGGTACTTAGGTACTTGTTTAATTACTTACCTTCAAAGGTTAGGCGTAAGACGCGTCAGGCGCGCGTTAGCAGCTGACCCCGCGTCGCTAAATATCTGGTGGAATCGAAGTCCCACAAAACCCCACTCTCTGATCCACTAGCGTCGACCGCTAGGCTCGAGGTATGCTTTAAGTACACACCTAGATATTATAAGCACATGACGTACAATTGAACCTTGCGAGGTTCTTATACCTTCCCCTCGAGACGGTTACCTTGCTATCCACACCAAACCAAGGATCATACTATTTCGAGCATGCATTCGCGAAACACTGTCGATTACTTTAACTAAATGCACAGCATGGGACTTCCCCCTGCTGCGAATTTCAAACTAGGCACGCCATGTATTGCCAAAAATGCCGGGCCCCTCTTAAGCTGGATGGGTCGTTAGTCGACCTCAATCCGGCTGCCTTCGACCTCTTAGTTGGTTCGTTATCACCCTCATCCATGATTCCAGCTTGAGCCTCTTACGGCTTCTTCCGGTGCCGACAACACTGAACTGACACGGATGCTTCTCTTCCCAGCGTCTTCAGCCCAGCAACAACCAAAACGCCCACATGCCGTACGACCCTCTTATCCCCACGAGTCTGAACGCCGAGCCCTTTACGATAGAGTTTCCCAGAACGCTGGCCCACCGACTTTCAAGAAACAAAGTAGTGGCTCACGGGCTGACGGTCATCCCCGTGACAGCTCCGCCATGTCGTTCGTGCTCTTGACCGAGTCTCAACTGGCGCCGCCACGGTTGACGACACCTCACGAACAACCAAGTCCTAACCAGCAGCGCCGAGTATCCTTCTCTACGGGCCAGCGCTCTGATGGCAGGGCTGCTCAACCTCATGAGACAGAGCGCATAAACAGGCTCTTCGAAATTCTGTCCGCGCGTTCCGATATTGATCATCCAGTTTGTATCGAATGCACAGAGATGCTCGTGGATGGTCTGCAGAAGCGGTTAGAATCTAGCGTTCGCGAACGAGACGCCTATGCTGGCTACTTGAAGCAATTTCAGGCCGATATACCTACAGAAGAAGACATGGCCGAATCGAAGCGTCTCCTCGCCCAGGCGAAAAAAGAGGAGGAAGAGTCGATGAAAGAACTATTGAGGCTGGAAAAGGAAAAGGCGGCCTTAGATGATGAGATAATGACTCTCGAAGAAGAGTCTCGGAAAATCGATATTGAGGAGGAGAAATTCTGGCGGGAGCGTAATGCCTTTGCCTCGAAGCTTACTGAGTTCCAAAATGAGAGGGACAGCATCAACTCCAAATTCGACCACGACTCCCAGCTCCTCCGGAAACTTCAACGTGCAAATGTCTATAATGACACTTTCTCTATACACCATGACGGCAATTTTGCTACAATAAATGGCCTCAGGCTAGGAAAGTTATCATCCAAGCCTGTTGATTGGCCCGAGATCAATGCAGCCTGGGGTCAAGCCCTTTTGCTCGTTGTGACAGTGGCTGACAAGTTGGGTTACAAATTCGATGGCTATGAACCCCTACCAATGGGATCAACCTCGAAAATTATAAAATACGAACATGTATCCCCTTCTTCAAGCCGGGTGGGCACTCACAGAAGCGGTCCGCCGCCGGCTCCTAAGAAGAGCACGCTTGATCTTTATTGCACCGGAGATCTCCCATTGCAAATGTTATGGAGTAGGAGCTTCGACAAGGGCATGGTAGCTTTCCTGGAACTAGTCAGACAACTGGGAGCCTCTGTACACGAACAGACTAAAGCAACTGGACCTCACGCGTATTCCACTACTCCTCTAGCATTGCCTTATAAGATTGAAGGCGACAAGATAGGAGATGACAGGATTGGGCATTTCAGTATCAGGTTAGGAATCACAAACGATGAGGGGTGGACTAAGGCATGCAAGTTCGCCTTGACATGCTGTAAGTTCCTCATCGCGCACGCAAGCAATGTAAGTGTTTTGGCAAACGCGCGTTAATGTGTAAATTTGAGCCTGGTTTGCAAGGATTGGAGTTTAGCATGTGTTATCATTATCTTTGCACAGAGCAATATGTACGAATTATTGGAAAGTATTGATATTCAATGGCGGAATCCATAGATTCTATCGCATGGTATTGGCCGAATAGGTCGCTTTGACTGACACAATTTTCTCTAGAACGAAAAATGATTCGCGTGACTCTTTCTACTCTACAACTAACTCAATCGCCAAAGCACGTGGCAAATTTGGCAATATCCTGTTGTGTATCCCGTTGTGCATGCGTTGGGATTTCCACATCCAGGACAATGGAGTCCCTGCTTGGGTGTATAGGGAGCCCTTTGTCGCGAACCCGCGGCTGCCCGGCGAGAGTCGACGACTACCGGCTGCGTCGCCAAGTGCGAGCCTCTATCAACACGCGTTGAGGCTCTGCGTCTTTGAGGGCGTATGGGTGGAGGTGCACTTGGTTGATACTGAGATGGTCGTGGCTCTATTCTTTGATGTCGCCTCGTCGTTGTATAGGTGGAAGAACTGGGCGTTCCGCAGAATGATGGAGCGGTTGATCCAGCACCGGGGGCGGTAGAAGACTGGTGAATGGCTAAAGGATGGTATTCATGAGGTGGTTGTTCCCATGGTCCGTCTTGTTGTATTCTTGGTGTGTTTACAAAGTGCTCGGGTAACTGCTGTCTGAGAGGAGGCAGAGAAAACGGGACGCGGTTATTAAAGGTATATTGTTGTAGAGCATCGTGTGTTCCCCACGAGTTCCTAGAACGAGCACTAAATCTGTTGCCGTGGTCCTGGCCGTGAACCCATCGCTCCGGTACTGGGCTACTACTTGGCCCGTAGTTTCCGTGGTTGCCGTGGTCGTAGTGACTGTAATCGGAGCGGGTGCGAGAATGACCCATACCATGGTGTCCGTACTCCGGCCCGTTCTGCTGGTTTGTGTTGGCCATGTCGTTATTATACACAGACATTAGGGCTATTTTGGAGCAAAGTAAACGTCGTAGGGAGGGCAGTTGCAGGTTGCGTTGTCGTTTAAACTGGGTTAAGTTGATACTCTTATTCTTTAACTAGTTACCCTTTATATCTACCCAAGTAAGACTTGATGGTAACAAAAGAGAAACGGTTAATAACAAAACCTTTAGGATACGCTCTAAAAGTATAAATACTACCGTTACTAAACAATATTATTTGGAGCTGGTTACACTTGTCAGAAGCCATTGTCAAAGCACGCGCGGCTACCACCATTATGGGTGCGCCGCAGCAAGGCATAAGCCATTGTGTTTAACAAGGGAGCTAACCGGGCTTATCTTCTAGAATGAGAACCCCCTTGCTTGTTGAGAACACTTGATCCCGTTTGTCCGGTAGGAAGTAGGACGCGTAGGGAAGATATCGGGTCAAAACACGCCTCGATTTGTTACGATACCACCCCTAAAACAAAGGATGAGTTTGTATATAGCCAAGGACTAGAATGCAGGGAGGTTTAGGGCTATTATGTGGCAACAAGGACTCTAATATCCTTATGTTTGTTTGGCTTATGAGCCCCTGACAGAATCCACCAACATGAGGAGAGAGAAAAAAATTACGGGATAGTTTCAAGAATGGTATAATAGTAAATGTGTTACCTAGTCTACGTATATGCTAAATAAGCTTATATCCGGCTACCTGTTATATTTATCTAAATAGGTTGAGTCATCAATACTGAAGGGAAACATTCCTAACCTATCAATCCTTGCTATTTCTGTCGGGATACAAGTGTAACATCAAATCGAATAGGGTTCCCAGTACATGTTCACCAATAGCTTCATGTCAAACAGGGGCCAACCTCGTATGCGAAGAACCAGCATGATATCCAACTACATGGGTTTCATCCCTTATAGTATCATAACGCCCCAAAACGTCCCCGATTGCCCTAGAAACGAGTATTTGGAAGTCCTCTTCTGGGTTAGGCATTATGTCCAATCCTTGCTGCATACACTCATAGTATTCGATATCGAAAGTGCTAGAAAACCTACCAAGGGAGAAAAACAATACTAGCGATGCTTATTCACTTTTTTTCTCCCCCTTTAATTCCAGTCAGAAGCACCTAAGAAGAATCCGCTTGAGCTGAGCACTAGGCGCGTAGAACTCAATGAATCCAATGTTGATTTGTCTGTATTGTTATCATGACAGCTGACAAGCCCCTTGTTCACCCTTTTGCCAGCGAGTGTTTGAAATCATGTGGAACCTCAGTCGCAAACCCTTCTACTACTCAGTACAACAGATGGCTTTACTATCATTTGAAAAGGAGAATTCCTGAGTTTAGTCTCGTGATAATTCTTAGAATATAAGTCAAGTAGGTGGGAGTAATAAGCGGTGAGCGAGCTCTTAACTGCCATTTCAGCGTTTGCAGTCAGTGCCTCTTGTTGTTGTTTCGAATATCTCCCAGCAGAAAACACCTATTGGACCGCAGTCATTCAAACTTCATACCTCAAATAGCAGAGGTTCCCTTACAAACTGTCATATCACCTACAGATGTGGAATAACTATGGAAATCACCCCCAATAAGAAGTGATCACAATCTAGTTGCCATGGCACTATATATCAGCTGTAGACGAGGTCAAGTGTTTGACTTTACTACGTTCTACTTTTGTAGTGCTACGGTAGGTTGCTGCAGTTGCAGTGTGTGACATTGTCCTTGATATAATACACTAGGTTAGAGCAGACTCTCTACACTCCACACATTCAGCTCGTGATCACATTGACTTTTGAATGGTTAATTAACAAAGAAACACAAAGATACAAATGCAAATGTACAACATTCGATTGTTGTACTGCAGATAGCTGTCGCTCCATCCCTTGTTATGTTGTATCACAGCCAAGTAACAGCCCCTTCCACCGCTTCGAGATGAAGTCGGCCCTTTTCTTCAACTTCGTCATGGTGTTTCCATACGTTTCGAAGATGGGAAATATCCCGACCCCTACGTCTGGGACACCTCCGGGTGCATATGAGACAAACACCGACAACATAAGAAGACTACAACTGGCTTATGTGATCCAATGGTATGAGTGCGGGCACCCAAATTAGGCATTACCTTCTATGGACAGTTTCAACTTTCCAGGTATTGACGAACTAGAGAGAAAAGGCAATGATTCTAATCATGAGAAGTAGTATTAACCCGCAGGGTCCTGATGCTAATTCCCCGCCATGTTAGGGGTGGAATATACCAGCAGCCGACCAGTAATTAATACTTCGCCAAATGACGATAAACGAAGACGATCCTAGCGACTAGCAAGCTGCCTTTTACCTGGAATTGTTGAAGCGCATCGGTTGAGAAATACATAATTCTATTAGAGTCTTTGATGTTGGGAAACCACATGGTTGGCTCCTGGTGTCCTTTTGGATCTCGCAATAGAAACTTATCCCACTCAAAGCCAATATCGCTATGGGGTTCGTCGACATTACTATGCTCGCAGCAGATATGAGACTCGACTCTATCTCTCCATCGCGTCCGGAGGTTAATGAAATTATTATCAGGAAATTATCCTATGAGGCCGCCACAAGTGAAGTCCTCAGACTAAGGTATCTATTGCCGGACGCTGAATATCCCCAAGCCTTACGAATTCGTGGTGTGCGTTGATTCTAGACGTATTATTATCACGCGTGACGTTCTATCTCATGATCTACGGGAGTCGACCTCAAAGGTTCGATGCAGTGGTCAGTGTATAAGTCTCTACTCGCAAGGTCGTGTTTAGTATCTCCATAGAAATGCGAACAACATTTAGGTAACGAAGCTACCAATTTCTCTATGCAATTATATCAACTCATAACGATATATGCGGTTTAGTTCCCCCTATACTATACCCGCAGCTTCATTAGGTAATATTTCACATGTGAATGTTAAAGCGTTAGTGTAGAAGCCTTCATGATTAGAGATTGTAAGGTCTAGAAACAAAGTTCTTGCTACTATATATTATAATTTATATTTGTTGAATTTTGTTTACGAAACATCGCCTTACTAGACAGGCTTAATGATCTTGTTGACTAGGCTTGCTAATGACTAGGCTTGCTAATGACTAGGCTTGCCAATGTCTAGAGTGTGCGACAAGACATAGTCAGTAGGCAAGATACATACAATGAAGGCATTACAGTCGGTTGTACTAATACAAAGTAACTCGTACGATGTAATGAGAAGGTCATGAGTTCGACCCTCATATTGAGCATCTTCTTTTGCTCCATATTCCTTCCCAAGGAGCCAGGAATGACATCATTTTTGTTCTTTTTCTAGATATGAATGAACGTCGGCTTCATCGGAGGATATGCTGTACTATCCGCGAGGATTGAGACATGGCTGTTGCCAAGTAATTACCCGAAGCAATGGAGGAAGACGTCATGGGAAGTAGATCATGGGGGATAAATTATTGAAACCATGGTTTTGGGACATGTTAAAGGTGGGACGAAGCCGTGGTAACTTCTTTTCTGGGTGAGCACGAGCACACCGAGACCCTGGTGGTGGTGATAACACTATTGAAGTTGATGGTTTTGTCTTAGCTTAGTGCTGATTATATACCTATAGTGCAATGATTCACCCAATCAAGTATCGTTCCGATCTGTGACCTGTCTTACACAACGTACTTGGCTATATCCGGGTCTGCCGGGAACGTTTGATTGGATCGTGGTCTGAGCTGAGCCATGAGGCGTTGAAGAGGCCGCATTCTAACGTACGTACAGTGACCAGTGGTATGGTCATATTCTGACCTGTATTCCGGATGAGGGACACCAGAGACACGTGAATCTGCCGGTTTTGAAGAGTAAGTTCTTGGCGTCGTTATCCGGATCGCCCGGTCTGGAAGTTGAGAGAGGGAAACTAGAGGGGCGAGAAAAAGAAAAAATCTGAAGTTATGATTACGTTTTTGGTTCTTGTTCTTATGATAATTGACCTTAGCAGTCATTGGCTAGCTCTAAAAGGGGTAGCAGCAGAAGAAATACATAGAGCTCTAATGTTTGAAACATTATGTTAGTTATCTACGTCTATTTGGTCCGAACTCCCGTATTAACGTATTCTTAGATACATATGGTGAAAACAACGTGTCGCTTCATAAGGAGTAGGAAAGTATAGGAGTATAGCGCTCCTTTGATTATTGCGAAAAGCTACAAATATGATCGAAGTAACAGACATTTGGGCGACGCTTTTACCTAACAAATTCCCCTTGAATACAGATGTTGTTGAATCAGTGGAGGTTTCGTTGAGATTGTACGAATCAGCACTTGTTCCATCTTTGTACCCATCTTACCGAGGAGTAAGCAGGTGAGAGACTAGGTGCCAGATATTAGATATTGCGGTAAATACGCAATCTATTTCACGCTAGTGAACCTAGTGAACAAGCACCAGATGATGTTTATAGCAAATATAAAAGCTGTGTGGATGAATCTTGGGGAAAATTACTACCATATAGGGAAATATCTGTTTTGTCTTGGTTGTTTTAGTTTAGTAGCAAAAATGACGCTATTCTTCACCTAACATGAAGATCGGTGCACAGAGTGCATGCGGCGAAGGCTCGCAAGACTACAGGACCCGATCACGAGAGCAATTACAGGGTACTTCCAAATTGTGTTTTCTCGACCTGAAATACCATTTGCTGTCTTTGCTCGGGGATTGTGGCAATAAGGGAAATACCCCAGAGACCTGCATGGAGTTATTACTTACGGACATGTTCCAGTGGGTAAACACACAAGCCATGTCTGATGAACTAACATATGTGCTTTCCGATGGAAGTTAATTGTCGAGCGAATCACCAGTAGGTTGGTCGTGCCAAACAGCTAATCACAGCTGCTCTTGGACTACCTACTAGCCTGGTCGACAATGTATTATCGTGATAGGGTAGAGTGGTCGGCTCTGGTTTCATGTGATCGCAGACACAGATGATTACGGTACCATGAAGATAAGATCTTGAGCATATTTGTGGTCTACTACGTATTATCATACTTCGTGACGTGTAGGTCCACTTCTGATGTGAGCCACCATAACCACGGAATGGGAGCATCCACGTGGTCTGGGAACAAGACCATTGGCGGTTCCGGCGGCTCGTTTTCCGTATTTGACCAGTGCCACCTACACCGTCGACGCCCGAAACACTTCTTGAGGATCGACATGGCATGATGCAGTACGCCCGCATGCAGACTCTAAGTCTGACTGGATATAGATAGAAGATATCACCAGTATGATTACTTACGTACTAGCCTACCATAATATTGACCTCACGCCTTTGGGAAGGTGCTTGATACGAGTGGCGCGCTATGGATATATAAGTAGCTTCTACTGAGCCATATCTACGTAGCTAGTGTTTTCTGCGTCATTTTCCCTAGAGATTCTATCTGTGTCTTTCCACAATGAGGATTCACGGCTTTTCGAGATACTCCATCACCTGGCTCTTCAATCGACTGCTTAAAGGGGGAAGCAAAGTATCCCAAATACCCCCTTCGTCTCAGAAGCAGCAGATCGTGACCAAGTCCCAGAGTATAACAGCAAAACGCACTTTAAAACCGGTTATAATCTTGATACATGGTGCTTGGCATCTTCCTGGTGTGTGGAAGAAAGTGAAGCAGCGGCTAGAAGCAGCAGGGTACGAAGTTTACGCACCAAGACTGCTCACAGTGGTTGGACCCGAGCCTGTGGACTACTCGTGGCGCGTCGATGTCGCGGTAGTTCATGACATCGTCCTTCCCCTTTTCGACCAAGGCCGCCAGGCCGTCATCGTAGGCCACTCCTACGGTGGCCTCGTAGCCACCGCGTCGGTCGAGGGCCAGAGCGTCGCTGATCGACAATCGCGTGGGCTCCAGGGAGGCTTCAGCGCAGTCGTGTACATCTGCGCATTTCCCATCGCCAAACGCGGATCCTCTCTCCTTTCAGCCAAAGGCGGAGATTACAGCGAGTGGACGATCAAGGCCGAGTCGTTCAAGAAGGTTAGTATCTTAGATCGCAGCTTATTTAAACTGTTGGCTAGCACTGACTCGATATTGCTAAGATACCCTGCTCCATGAAAGTCGTGCCAGGGGCTGCGGAGCTGTATTATAGCGACCTGCCTCCGGACGAAGCTAAAGAGTGGATTGCCGACGTGGGAACTAATTATCAATCGCAACGCTCGTTCGAAGAGCCTCTTGGATTCTGCGCGAATGATATCAAAATTCCCATGACGTACCTGTTATGTGAGGGTGACAAAGCGGTCCCAGTCGAAAGCCAGGAGCAAATGGTAGCAGAGATACCGAGGATGAAAACACGGCGTTGCACAGCGGGACACAGCCCGTTCTTGAGTCAGCCGGACTTTACTGCGGAAGTTATCGTTGAAGCTGCCCAAAATGTTTAGTGACTGATGCTTACTTTGATCGATACACAAGTAGGGCTTTAGCTATAGCGTGTTATTTTAATAAAATGATTGCTTAGTAGGCGCTGAAGAATTCTCTGGATTGGTGTTCTTATGCTTCAGCTCTCTCAGTTTCATCGAGAAAGTCGTGACGGCTGAGCTTTAGGCTCACCCTCTAATAATTTGTCCACAACCAACCTGGGCTTTTGCGTCACAACTTGAATAGTGATATCTTCAGCCCATCTCTCCCTTATACTTGATCTTTCCATTCCATCGACCCTGGCTTTCTACCTTTGACGTGACCAAGTACCGGTCCGGATACCTGGGTTACCGAATTGAGGCTGCAGCACTGTAACCATACCAGGTTCGTGCATTGCATTGGCGAATCTGCGGCCACGGCGATCAGAAGCCCAATGGTTCGGGTGTGCTATGGGGATCCTGCAGCTGATTACCTCCATCCCAATAAAAGCCTCAGCCACAACTGCTAGAACCGTCTAAATGTATACGCCATGGCACTGGCCATGGTATTTACTGGGATTGAGCGTAGCGTTGCACAAACCCCTCACTGAACCAACGAGAGCCGTAAGGACTGTGCCCGCAGCGCCACATGCTAGATAGTCGAGACGCATGATTGCTTTTGTGGCCCATATATTAGAGTAGGATAAGTAGACCCCTTCTTGTTAGCATTAGCTGCGCTGTCAAGGCATGGACGATGTTATGTCCGTCACTATATACCATCAATGGGGGAGCCTCGTCTAAAAGAGTCAATGGGTTCACCTCAAAATTGGTAACAAGGCCACTCTGATGACTCCTAGTATAGCTATTGAGGTTGTCATATATGGCCGTAGAGCTGCCTAAAATTGTATAGCTTTAGCGTTGGCCGTCTTTGCTATTATTGAATACCCTAACAACCTTAGTGTCCATGTTTTGGATGGTCTGTCGCTGGCCGGGTGAAGCTTTTGCCGGTTGCGGGAATTGTCAAGTAATACAGAAAATCCCTTATTACCATCCTGGGAAAGTGGTGCAACTATATCGACTTATACGCTGGAATGTCGAATTTTATCATGTTACTTTTAGTCTATTAAATATGTATGTAAAATCCTGGTACAGTTATGTCAACATTGGTCTGCCGGCTTTGTCACAACATCCAAGCTTCTTGCTGTTGAATGATAGGTAGGTATAATACTTTTTCATTTTTTATTTTAGCGTTGCTTGTTGGCTCTTACACGATGAGTAGAGGTTTTGAATATAATTTATGAAATAGGATATTAGTAAGAACTATGTTTAGGCCAATCATGACTTGAAGACGCTAAATTGCAACTCTAGGAAATAAATATTGAGAAGAAGGAACATGTTGAACAGCGTTAGGTACTTAGGGGGTGCTCTGTCCTTAGATGCATTGAGGGGCAAGCGGCAACTTAGCATGATGTCATGCCGTGTAGAATTCGAACGTCACTACATGGTAATGGGTCTACTTGATGCAATAGTTATTCATACTCCTTGCGTGAATTATACAGGTTATTATTCCGGGACTTGTTGGGGTAGTAGCACCCATGTCCTTCGGGACACAACCAACTTTGGTACAGACTACTAACAATCTCTAGTGCTTGCATGAGACTGCTATAAACACTGACAGTTTTCTACACGACTATCAAATACTTAGGTTAGGTACCTACTGCACCGAAGGTAAGCACGGTAGATGAAACATGTCCTGCCGCCCCACAGCGGCTGTTACAGATCTAGTATTAATTACTTTAGTGAGGGGCGCTAGTGTTAGAGGAAGCTACCCCGCCATCTCTTTGCCAGCTCCAGAGTCCCCTCTCCGTTTTCCCCTCCTAGCCCGTTCTTGGTCTCCATCTCCATCATTCCCATCCTGCAGCATTCCACTCTGCAGCACAGCCTACATAAGTGAATACCAGTCAATGGTCACTTATTGAAATAGCTTCATGCTCCTTGTGGGGCCGTACTACTTTGAATAGTTTCGGATAAGAGAGGCTGCTTAATAAGGCCCGTCTGGTATATCTGACATTTGTCGCTACCCAGAACTATACTACAATCTCACCTTTCCCTTGTTTCTTACGCTTGACTCGTCCACCTTTTTCTCTTCCACTTATTAATTCCCCCTTACGTCAACAGAGGCCGATCCGCAACCATGGTAGACAGACCCAATAAGCCGGCTGCGCTAGCCAGCACTCCGGGTCTACCACCTCAGCCGCAGGTTAACATTTCACATGCTAACTCTCGTGTTTCGGCCGTCCTGCCTACCGGAGAAAGCGTTGAGGTTCTCCTTTTTGGGGCCACTGTCATCAGCTGGAAGGACCGCGCCGGAAATGAGAAGCTCTGGCTTTCTGATGCCGCCAAACTCGACGGATCCAAGGCCGTGAGAGGTGGCATTCCTCTCGTATTCCCTGTAAGTGAGCCGAGGGGTAGGAGACGAAAGAGGGGCTCGCCCAGAAAAAGCCTCAGCTAATCAATGCCACCTGTGTGTGAGATAGGTCTTCGGCACAGCACCCGATCATGCAGCTACTAGTAAACTCCCTCAACACGGCTTTGCTCGCAATTCAAAGTGGGAGTTCCTTGGTAAATCATCTTCTGAGTCAGCGTCGTCAACAACAAGTCCATCCAATGCCTCCGTAAAGCTTGACTTTGGTCTCTCATCCGCCACTCTCGATGATAAATCCAAAACGCTATGGCCCTACACCTTCTCCGCTATCTACAGCGTCACTCTGACTCCCGAAGGCTTGACCACCGGCATCGTCATTACGAATGATGGGAAAGAGCCCTTTGAATGCCAGGTCTTGTTACACACCTATCTCCGAATCAATGTAAGTCTGACACCAGAGAGCTACGCTAGGGTAGAGGGCCAGAGAACTTTGTTAATTGCTAACATGCCTTCCATTATTCAGGACATCACCAAAGTCGAAGTTACCGGCCTTGAGGACTCTGAGTATATTGACAAGGTCGACGGTGCCAAGACCAAGTCGCAATCCGGCGCCGTCACTATTACCGGCGAGACTGACCGTGTCTATACCCCCGCCAAGGGCCCGTCATCGCCTGTAGTCGTGACTGAAGGGGGCTCGACCGCTTTTAGTGTTGTGCGCGACAACCTTAAGGATATTGTAGTGTGGAACCCTTGGACCGAGAAAGCGGCCGGCATGGGGGATTTCGAGCCCAAGGACGGTTTCAAGAACATGATCTGCGTTGAAGCTGGCTCCGTGCGTGGGTGGACGGCTCTTGAGACTGGAGATGTTTTCGACGGTGCTCAGACGATTTCGTACTAGCTATAATATGGCGAATCTACTCGCCCATGGCGAGAAGATAAGTTATGAGTGGTGTGAGAAAGGCGGACAAAGGCCGATTGGCTTTCTTCATGAGGTAATCGAGTGAGAAGGTGTATAACGAAGACTATTAACGAAGTGTGAGGACATCTGAAGAGACGATAGTTGATTTTTACTTACATTTCCTTTCTGTATGCGGAAAACATCTCGCGATGGTTTTATATACCAATCACGAGCGAAGAAGTTAGCAAACCTGCTAGTTAGGGGATTCCTGCGTCTACAGGACCAAAAATATATCCCCTCTGCTGCTTGCACGCTAATCCGATGGGAATGTATGTGATGCCATATCGTCAGACAAACTCAGCAATTCTCATCCTGTGATAATGGTGCGATTTGGTTGAGCAGTTGGTATGCATTCTCGATTAATATCCAGCTTAATTCCCACTCAGCTCCCTCCTGTGCTGAGTCAGTTCCCGTCGTATTCGATGTTGCACTCCCACCCCCCTTTCTCTTCCACCGTTTGTCCTTCTGGGGTTGGGGCTGCTTCTGGTGCTGCTGTTTCTTCTTCTTCTCCCGCGCGACGTTAACGGGGAAATGGTCCCCATCGTAATGCCCGCACCGCGCACAGCGCCCCGTGCGTCGCCCCTTGTCGTAATCTTGACAGGGACAGTCCGCGCCGCACGCCCTGATCTCGCCGATCCGCCGCTTGGGCGCTCCGTCTGGCGAGCGGTGGGTGAGAGTGGCGTACGGGGCGTTGTCCCAGTTCGTGTAGAGGCGCATTAGGCGCGATAGACCTGTTGTTTCTGTTGAGGGGGAGTGCGATGTGCGCGGGTGGCCGCAGCTGCAGTGGGGAGATGGGCTTGCGTCTGGGTTTGGGTTGTTGAATTCTTGGGTTTGGGTTGGGAGTGGAATTGAGTTTGCGTTTGCTTGGTCGAAGTCGCTGCAGACGCACCTTTCTGCTAGACATGCTGCTATTTGCGTTATTTGTGTTTTTGTATATGGCGTTGTTGTTGATGGTGATGATGATGGTGATGATGATGGGGTCAGAGGGGTATTCACTTCGGCTGCTGAGTCTATGTGTCCGAGCTTGCTGTAGTAGTCCTCTAGCACGCGCGCGCAGAGCACGAGGGCTGTGCTTTCTCGTGGTGCGGAGATGCTGGCGAGGATTTTGCGCTGATGTTCTTGTGCGGGTATGGGTATGGGTTGGCCTTTCTCCGTGTTCTCGGCGGAATTAGTGTCGTCGTTTTGTGATTGCCGTGAGTCGCTCGGATCTCCCTCGCTTGCCATGTATGGCCTCAAGTAGAAGTCTGAGAACTGCCGTACGCGATCTAGGAACGGACGGCCGTTGCACGGCGCCATGGCGAGGTTTGCCAGGACTTCGATGATGGCGTCTTCTTGGGGATATGGACTTGGGTCTTCGCTTTCCCACTTGCTTTTGTATTTTTCTGATTTTCTATCTGCAGCCATGCTCTCGTACTTGGTTGCTAGCTTTGATGGAGATGGGGATGGAGATGGAGCGAAAGTTGCTGTTGGTGGTGATGATGATGATGGGGAATCGGATGTCGAAGGCCACAACAGCGGTAAAATTGCCCTGGCGCCATGCAATACTTCCCGTAGAGAAGCATCTTGGCTGTCTTCGTACGAAGGCGGCGGGTTGTTATCGATCTCCTCCGTGTTGTTAGTTGGCGTCTGGTCCCTGGCGCCAAAGCGCCGGCGGAAAAGATGCATCATTTCTCCCGTCTTATACTTGCGATTAGCGCTAGGCAATTAGAATGCAAGTATCACCATAAGCTTCTTTCGATCGTGATGCTTTCTTTGAGAAGAGTTGCTAGTTGATATACCTCCAACGGCCCTGATTCGAGTGATGCCTAACTCTGGGAGGGGATAGGCTTACAGAGTATGGCAATATTACTCCTTATGCTCACCTTCGAGACGCGCGTGCCCCGCATCACCTCGCATCTCGGTGTCCTAGAAGTTCGTAGCGTGGGACACGTGGGCGCTGCCAAGTTGATGTATTAAGTGGCGCAGAGAGACGAGCGAAGGCGTCCCAGAAGAGTTGTTCAACCATTCCAGATCAGATACATAAGAAAGTGAAGATTATGATCTATGCAGAGTATGTCGAAAATGGGATATTAATGATCCAAACATGTGGATTTTACAAGACACAATTCGCCTACGAGACCATTTATCTATTCATTTATTACGATTTGGAAGCGCGACCTTGATAGTCCCAGTTTTCATGTATTAGCCCAAGGTTGAAGTCATGAATGTCTTGGGCGAAGTGCGGCTGAGTCTTACTAGCATCGCGGCTTCAAGCGGAGGTCCACAATACTATTTCAGCTGGCGGGGGTTTAATATCAACTCCAACTGCTTAGGAAGTCATTTTCTGTTTATTTAAATTTGGAGAGGTGGTTGGGCGCTATACGTAAAGACATCGTGACGAGATATTCCCCGCAGGAGTGAGTTTTACTTTTTTACCATAATGTGAGCAGACTCAGCTGTGTATCGTAAAAGGAAACTTAGTTACACCAACAACTGTATATATCTTCTACCCATAGTCTTTATCTTTGTTCATAACCATAATAGGTAAAACGATGGCAACGAAGGACCCATTGTAGGCTCTTCCTAAACACCTAGGAAGAAACATAACAGGGAGTGAAAGAAAGCGATTGTTCAATGTTTGTCTGTATTAATATCGCGACATCGGCTGTAGTCTCCCCGGCCGGACAAATCAATTTCAAGTCAATTTTTGTTCGATTCAAGGAATTTTCGAAATGTGTGTCGAACATTACCACGAAGTGTACTGTCGAAAGTGCTGGCGGACCGTCGGCAAGGCCTTCACAGAGCGATTCCATTGCAAGGCCTTCCACGAAACTGGATATTGCAACATTGAGCAGTATAGCCTTTGTAAGCAAAAGAGAACTGTAGCGCCGAGGGAATGCCCCCAAGGGTTTCCGATTTTCACCCACGAGTGCAACAGGCACCACCGTCACAAACCCCCGCCGAAGTGGAGGTGGCGCAACTTTGTCACTCGAATGCGTCGGTGGGTCGATTTACCAGTTTGTACGTGGTAAGCTGGTCCAAACACCCTTTGCTTGGAGGTAGTAGCTTTTGAGCCTTGTTTCCGTACCCCCTCCCCTCCCCTCCCCGATATTTATTTATATAGTCACCGGTTCTGCCTTTTCGGCTACCTTAGTAGCCAGAAGGGAAAAAAATTGGCTCCCCAATATAATAACATCTAAACCTCTATAAATGTGCCCTGTATGTAGATGAATAGTGATCGGATAACATAGAAACTGCGGAGGCGAAATTGTTAGCATGGAATAGGTGAAAATTAATATGATAGATTCGTAAGGCTATAGTTTAATAGATAAATCCCAACCGTCTAACGCAACAGCAGTTGCCGTGACAATAGTAGCATAAACAACTAGAATTCCCATGCTGACTGCCAGTCCTACGTCTAATGTGGGCACCGTCATATTGACCAATCCAGTCATCAGATTGGCAATGAGGAATAGGGCTAGACCGTTCCGGTTATAAGCACGGAGGATTGTGCTCGTAGCAGCATTGTACGCCTCTTGCTCAGCCTTAGAGTCGGTGGAATTGTAGAAGGCTGGGAAGAAGATCGTTTCTATAACACAACAGGCCAATAATTGTGCTGAATTGAAGGCCGCAATCCAGAGAATATAAGGCAAGTTGGCCAAGCGTCGAGAAACATCCATGCCGGCACCATATTTGAAACTGGTTGTGAAAAAGTATAATACTGTCCAGGCAGCGGCCCAGACACCCATCCTTACCAGAAGAGATTTTCGCTGGGTAGCGTTGTTCGCGTTGGGATTAGAACTTACATTCCTTGGCAAAATGAACATACCCAAATCCTGCCCAGCTAAAAAAATGGCCAGGTAGCCCACGAAGCTACAAATGCCCTCTCGGTTCATAGAGAATAGGTCTGTTCGTGGTGCAGTAAGGATGTAGGCTTTGAGAGATGTACACTCGAGTATGACCTGGTATGCAATGCCTAGAATGACGGCCAACGAGGCGTACGACGGTATCACCCCGAGCACAGATTGGGATATCGCAACGAAAGGCGGCAGGAAGCCGAGAGTAAAGAAAAAGTTCCAGTGGACACCATATTCAGTCACATGTTCAGCATAGTCGAGCCCCTTGACGCTAATGAGGCGCACCACGCCCAGGACAAGAAGCGGCAAGGAATGGCGCATGGAATGGATGATGCGCTGATCTAGAGGGATGGTGCGTTTTTCGGCTCTCTCCTTCAGCAACGGCCGAGCAGCCACAATACCGGCCGAGAAGACGAAGGATCCAACGCCCAGGTCCATCAAGGACGTGCCCCAGGTCTCAACCTTAGCAAAACGGCGAGGAAATATCCTGAAATCAACGGCCAGTATGCCGAGACATGTCAACACCAGCAACGAACCCCGATATGTCGTCAAAAAGGGCTTCGCAGACAAGGTCGCCAGAGCACTAGAAGCTCTGTTCTGGGCTTGCGCGGCTGGGGGAAGCTTGGGCTTCTTCTTTTTTGCTGTGGCGGGATTCGGTGGGAGCGCGTAGACAAAGATAGCAGGTACAAGAAATAAACCGCAGAGTAGCAGTGGCGTGTTCGAATAAAGGGTCATGGCAAGCAAAGAGCCGAGGACGTTGAGGAAGAGGTCAACGACGAAGCTCAGGGGCGTGTATGGTTTGAAGAAGGACTGTCGAGATTGGAGGACGGACCACAGGATAAACGCGACCTGCAAAATCTCGCAAATTAGTATAATGGATAGCTAGGATCATGCATGTGCACAAGGACCAGCGCGTACAGGCCCAACTGCTGTCACATAGTTGATCTCGGAGATGGAGCCCCCGGAAAGGTTGGACACGAAGTCCTCCTTCAGCTGTTTGTAGCTCGTGGTGTCGGCAGCCATTGCGAATGTGGTCGCGCAAGATGAAGGGAGAGGGAATTATGATTGACGAAAAGAGACCATTGCGACGGAAGCAAGTAAAGCCGGATCCAAGAAAATGAGGTTTGATATATGTTGTTGGAGAGTACCTCCTTGTCGGATACCTACCTAGATACCTAGGTACCTGAGGTAGGTAGGCTGTGGGGGGTTTATAGCTGAACAAGCCACGTGGCTGGGCTACGCCTTGGCCACACATAGGCATGAGGTAGGTACTTGTTTGTGCCTCTATATACTAAGTAAGCATATATTAATAATCTAGCTAAGTCCTCCAATAGAAAAGAAAACAAGGCCTTAAAGCTAGCAAAAATCTATCTAATAACTTTAACAATATAATAGATATGATAATAGAACATAAATAATACTAATAAGTAGTATTGCTGACCTTTTGGTTATTGGCGCAGTGGTACCTGTGATAAAGCCTGGGCAGATCCCAGCTACCTAGGTACCTACCTCGGCACTTATAAGTATTTCCCAGCGCCAAGGCTTCCATCATGACCCCCACTCTTCCACTAGATATGTCCTTAACCTACCTAGGTACCTAGGTACCTACTAGGTACATAGCCTACCTACTTCTTTTCTTCCTTTAATTATCAATACATTACTCTCTACACATCACGTACTTTATTAATCACATCGTGACTAAGTGTGTGTGCCCTGGTGTTGATGTAGATAACAGTTGTGCCCTTTTAAATCGGAATAAAGAACCAACCTGCAATATTTCCCCCACAAAGCAATAACCAACACAGAATCAAGAACAGTCTGCTCCCTAAAGTTTGCCCAATAATAATAGCAAAAAGAGTACCAAGAGACAAATAGAAGACAATAATAAATAAGAACCCGAAGAAAAATATCGAGAACAAGAATTCACTTATCAGAAACGCTAATGCGCTTACCACCCACACGCACAAGCATATAAACCATATCCGCTCCTTAGCAAACCACTGTTGAAATGTCTTTATTTGATCCTGTGCATCGAAAGACATAGAGCCACCGGCTAGAGTTGTCTTTATCGTAGCTTTCAATTGTTGATCCGTGGTTGTGCACACTTTGACAGTACTCTCTGTTAATTGGTCGTCGATATTCCCGACAAGAATTCCCAGGGCTTGATAACCTTTGGGGGCCTCGGTGTCTTTTGTAACTCGATAGTGAGCGTGGCTTGAGAGCATCAAGGTTAAACAGCCAATGGTCCAAAGTGCGAGTAATATGTGCAGCAAGAATATCTGGAGAAATGAGCCGCCCCACTGATACCTCTACCAACACAACTATGTCAGGCTATTTTGTGCATACTACTGGCATTTGGAATGGACTCACATCTTTAACCGGCACACAAACTCCTCGCTGCTTAATTTCATCCTGTGTGTATGTCTCATTGGAGTATAACCAAGGCGAGTTCAGGATACTAGTATCGAGCTGATTAAAACTGGATATTGGCACCAGATTGTTGTCATATGCCCGAATAAATCCCTCGTTAAGTGAAGTATAACCAGTTGCACTACTAACTAAGGTCGGCAGGGCCAAAGAAAGAAGTATGCTATAAATTAGAAAGGCACCAGCCGATTTTGATGCGAGACCTTTGAACCTAATGAAGTCGTGAAGTAAGCTCGTCGTAGAGGAAATGGATGGTCCACTGTCAGCGAACAAGATGCGATATGTGGCGAATGTGACGGGCTGAATGGTCATGGACATCGCCACATAGTTAGTGAACACTTTCCAAGTTATGAGAGACAAGATCGCTTGTCCGCCGCGACCTACGATCTGAGAAGCAAACATTAGCTCCGACATGACCCTACCAAGAAACCAAGCGGTGTAGAAGGAAGTAGGTTAGGGTCTTACTAGGTCCCAGGTGGTATCGATGACTTTCGCCTGTGTGAATGTCAGGTTCCCGGTAGCAATGTTGACCTGGAAAAAATCTGAGATCGCCCAAAAATCTATATCGCCCTCAGTCTGGAAGGACCCATCAACACTACAGTAGTATTCGTATGCTGACCCGAAACCACTCAATCTAGCGATGACGATCTTGACTGCGGCAAAAAATAGCGTAGATAGGAGCCAAAGTCTGAGACTGACGGGGCTCTGTCGAATGTCTGCTATTGCTTGGCGATAAAATTGAAAGTGGCGCTTGGAGACGAGCGGAGTCGCTGTCTTGGAATGACATGAATCTGTGTCCGGGTCATCCTCCCCCAGGTGATGTTCAATGCTCGATGGCTCTGGAGATGGTAATATCGAAAAGTGTATTTGCCCTCGATTTGTGAGCATTGTTGGGGTGGCTTTGCGTGAACGGTGTAGAGATGATTAGTGAGACGACGAGAACAGAGAATCCTCGGAAGGGGACCAGGTGAGGTTCTCGGTAATTATAGGAAAATGACGGCATGTTCAAGCCTATTAATATCTCTTATTACCGGCGGTTACACAGAACCTGGGTTCAGGACTGTTTGCTTCGCCATAGATGCGTTTCAGCACTGGTGCATTTGAGCCCCCAAATATACCGTCGATCATCTGCGAGGGTGTTACCGACTACGAAAGCAACGTAAGCTCACTAGATTCAGCCTTGACGAAGTACATTCTACATCGAAGAGCAGATGGGAAGGCCCTATCCACTACGGGTAGGATAAGGAGTTTTCTGGCCGATTGCTTCGAACTACTGTCTTGTTTCCGATGCTTGCGCAATCATGTATTGGTGCGGAGTAGATGAGAATTGAAGGGATATCCAGGCACCTTGTTGGTAAATAAAGGGGCTTCCGGGAGAATTTAAAAAAAAAGAGAAATTACTGCTTTAAAGAAAATGGGTGCAGATAAGCATTAATAACATTTACTTACAAATTAACTTATATAAACAAGATTAAAAAAAAAAAAAAAAAAGGCTTTAAATAAATTTATTTATAATTTTACAAGTTTATAAAATAGCTTTAAATAATTATGTTTATTAAATTTAAAAAAAAAAACTATATTTAATAAAAAAGTTATATTTATGCTATAAATAACAGGCGACGCAAAAATTTTATTAATAATAATAAATAACTTATTTATTAAAAACGCAACAAATATATAACTAAGACCTACTAGTAATATAATTATAATCTAGCAGCGTTTTTATAAAAAATATATTATTAAAAAACTTATAAGTTTAAAAAATATTATAAATAAAATATTAAAACTTATATTATAGCTAATATTAAATAATAAAATAAAAAAAAGACTTTTTTTTTAAAAAGACGCAAAAAAAATATAGCTACTATATATAATTTAAAATATTTATATAAAATAAATTAAAAAAAAAACATATAATAATTACTATAAAGTTAACTAATAAAAAATAAATAGCTAAAATAATAAAAAATAATAAAAAAAACTAATTATTTATATATTATAATTTAAATAAAGCTTTATAAAAAGCTTTTAAATAAGCGCTTATTTTAATAATAATAAATTTAATTAAAAGCTAAGCGTAAATAATAACAGCTATATAGTTAAGTTATATTAATAAAGCTAGGCCTGTAAAAAATAATAAAAAATTTTTAGTTAAAATAAGTAATTAATTAAATAATTTAAAAAAAAAACGCTAATAAATATTATTAAAGCTATAAATATAGCTTTAATTAAAAATAACGTAATAGCGGTTAAAAAGTTATAAAGTAGTAATATAATAGTTATATTTAAAAATATAATATTTAAAAAAGCTAGCAATAAAAAATAAATTATTAAAACTTTTAAAAAAAACGTAAAAATATAAAATAAAAAAGTTATAATAATAGTTAAAAAAATATTTATAAAGTAAATCTAAAAAATATATTTTAATAAAGCGCTATTATAGCTATTATATAATAAATATTTAAAAATTATATAATATAAAAAAATAATATTAAAAAAT